>PVJH01003240.1:125789-146926 GCA_004026705.1 Nesogale talazaci
GGGGGGGGGGGGGGGGGGGGGGGGGGGGGAAATCACTGCCCTCTGGTGGTCGTGGGAGCTACCCAGCCTTGCTGCTGCTAGATTTGAACCGCCAAGCCAGTGGGCCGCAGTCCCGCACTTAACCACTACGCCACCAGGGCTCAGCCTGAGAAGTGTTTTTCTTAGGATGGAAATTCTCAATTTGAAGAGCAGTGTAAAACAATGAAATGACGCCTTTCTCCAGTCTTGCTAGAAAAATTCAAAATCAGAGAAACCAAATGCTGAAGTGGGTGCAGAGATTGGAACCCTCTCACACTGCTGGTGGGGCTGCAGAATGGACCAGCACCGCAGAGAGCAGCACGGTGCTTCTGCAAACCATTAGGAATGGGAATAGCATTGACCCAACAATTGCCTACTTGGTATACATATCCTAAAGAACTGAGAGCCATCACACCAGCAGACACAGGCACAATCACGTTCACAAAAAAGAAACAGCTAAACGCTTATCAGTGGAAGACAGGATATACTTTAATAGTGTACACTGAGTGTCCCTTTAAAGAAAATGATTCAAAAAGGGAAAAAAAAAACACTTCATGACATGGATAATCCTGGAGGTTGTTATGCTGGGGGAACTTAGTCAATCACAGAAGGACCTCTATTGTATGAGACCACTGTGAGTGATGATAACAAAAAAGGGTTTCCACGCTGAAAGAAAGGGACTTTGTGGTGCCTGGGTGTGTGATCACCCCCGACAAGATGTGCTGGCAAGGTCGCCACCGTGGGACGAGTACACAGGGTGAAAATAGCCGTGTACAGCTGAGTACACAGGGTGAGGATAGTGCGGGACTGGGCAGAGTCTCGTCTGTTGGGCATCAGGTTACTATGAATCGGAAGCAACGCTACGACTCCTCAGAACAAGGAGGGGAGGGCAGAGGAGTCACAGGCTAGAGGATGGACAGGTTGTAACTTGGGTAAAGGGGAAAATGATGTCCACCTATAACTCAATGTGTGGGTCTCGACCGCAGGAGTCTCCTGATTCATAACAGTAGTAAACCTACAGTTCTGAAGTAGCAAAACAAAACATTTATGGTTGGGAAGTCACCACAACACGAGGAACTATATTAAAGAGTTGCGGTATGAGAAAGGTTGAGAACCACTGTCCTATAAGGAGCCGTGATGGTATAATTATGTATTGGCCTGTGATCCACCAGGTTGACAGTTCAAAACCACCACCACTGTCTTGGAAACCCACAGGGCGTGTCATAAGCCAGCCTTGGCTGGATGACAGTGAGTATTTTTTTGGATAAGTGATGGGCAAAATATTATGGAAACATGTTTGACCATGGGAGGTTTGATGAATTGATACCAAGGGCTCAAGTAAAAGGCATATGTTTTGCTTGACACAATGGATGCATGGATGCATTGTGATAAGAGCTGTAGAAGTCCCCAATAAAATGACTTAGAAAGGGAAAAAATGTAAAACTGATTATCTGCTATGTTTTTACTTAGTTCACAATTAGAGAGTTTGTGTGTGTGTGTGTGTTTAAAAAAAAGAAATATGAAAAAAAAAAAAAAAAGAAATATGGGGTGTGGGGTCATGCCCATGAAGCCAACTTTTTGAAAAGAACAAGTAAGTGACTTACTGCCTACTGTGAAGCCGGCAGCCAGTTTGGGGTTGCGGGTCAGCCATGGGACCACCAGATGGCAGTGTTGACCCACCCAGTTGGGCCTTGCTGAACTACTTACCCTCTTCCCACCTGGAAGAAGGGACACTGCTAGCACAGTCCCAGCTCATACTGGCTGCCGCAGGGGCAGGGCAGCAGAGGGGGCGGATGGCAAAGCTGCAGTGGTGAGTACATGTTTTTGAGGGGATGGCACAAAGTTCTTTCCTAGGAGCAGAGGTTATACATGTCTCAGATGTTCAACTTTTCCAACCAGTTGTGCCATGCCATCTACTCTCCCTTCCCTCAGGACTCTCCCATCTTTGAGTTCTGTAATTTGCTACAATGTCTTACAGAACATGGGAACCATCAGGTGGTTGTGGAAGCGGGAAGCAGAAGATTGGTAGGCCAGATGTCTTGCTGGAGACTTCTCACTCACATTTCCAAAACATTTTCTATCTGAGCCCTGAGTCTCAGCTCCAATTTTTTACCCTCCCTCCCTCCTTCCTTCCCTCACAAACCCTTGATAAGTTATAAATTATTATTATTTTCATATCTTGTACCATTTGCTGTTTCCCTGCACCCACATTTCTGTTGTTTTTCCCCCTCAGGGGGGTGGGGTGAGGTGTTATATATCCACCATTGTGATTGGTTCCCCGTTTCTCTCCCTTCTCCCTTCACCTTCACACTACCCTCTTGGTATCACTATTCCCATTACAGTTCCTGAGGCGTTTATCTGTCCTATATTTCCTGTGTTGAGATCTCTTATCTGTACCAGTGTACGTGCTTTGGTCCTGCTGGGTTTTTAAGGTAAAATTGGCGTCAAAGTAGTGGGAGGAGAAAGCAAGTATTAAAGAACTAGAGGGATGTTGTGTGTTTCATTGGTGTTATACTTCACCTTGCCTGACCCTGCCCTTCCTTGTGACCCTTCTGTGAGGGAATATCTAATTGTCTATAGATGGGTTTGGGGTCTCTACTCTGATCCTGCTTGTTCTGATTAATACAATTGCTTGTTTGGGGTCTTCTGTTGCTTGTTACCTGGTCTCCTCAACACCTCATAATCACACAGGCTGGTTTGCTTCTTACCTGAGGGCTTTGTTGCTTCCCTGTTAGATGGCCGTTTGTTTAACCTCAAGCCTTTAAGACCCCAGATACTATATCTATCTATCTATCTATCTATCTATCTATCTATCTATCTATCTATTTATCTGAAGTCAATTGAGACTTAAAATATATATATATATTTTAAGGCACCACTGCCCTGGTGGTGGGAGTAGGACTATATATATAAATTTTTGTTTTGTTTTGTTTTTGTGGGCATCACTGCCTCTGGTGGTCATGGGCGCTACCCAGTGCTGCTCCTGAGAGCCGCCGCTGGATTTGAACCGCCAAGCCTGCGGGCCGCAGTCCCGCACTCAAGCCACCAGGGCTCTGCCCAGGACTATATTTTTTAATAGCTGGGAACCATCAGCTTTCTTCACCACATTTTCCTATGCACCCTTTTTTTTTCTTCAGCAAACATGCTGGAAAGGTGAGCATCACAGAAGGCCTGGTTATTAGAACAGTGTTCTTGCATTGAGGAAGGCTTGAGCAGAGGCCTAAAGTTTGTCTGCCCCCTCCTTACTTAACATATAAATATACATACAGACCTATATCCTATCATTACCTATTAATATATTTATATATGTACATGCCATGGTTATAGCTCTAGAAATGTTTTTTTGCCTCCTAGTTCTTTCTTCTATTTCCTTTTACTTTCCTCCTGTCCCACTATCATGTTAGAACTTCATTTGGCTTTCAGTGATTCCTCTTGACCACATTGCACTTGATCCAATCCCGCCAGGCATTCAACACCCTCCTCCTCATTGATTCTAGATCTCTTGTTGTTCCCTTGTTCTTGGGGGTTTTTTGGTTTGGGCTTCTGACTCGCCCTCCCCCCTCCATATCCTCCTCCACTGGGATGTTGGCCCCGTTGTTTTCACTTCAGCATTGTCTATTCTGCCTGTCTTATATGGATAGACATGAGAAAAAGCCTATGCATAGTTCCAGGTCTGTCTGCTGATCTGTTTGAATGCTTTCCCATTGGATCTGCCCACCGATTCTGAAGTCAATTTTCGGAGTCCTGGTGACTTTGTGGCTTTGCCGCCCTTGCTGCTCTGTTGTGCTACCTTTGTGTTCTGCCCCAGTGTTGGGGGTCAGACTGGGCACAATCCCTGCACGGAGCGCACCTATCTTTATATATTTACATATAAACAGATCTATATTTATACCTATTGTGTTAGTCTGGGTGTGGCGGTCAGGTACCTATGTCAATTTCATGATTGAGATGTAGAGGTAGAGTCTAGCCTGTCAATCTGGAGATAGCCATTGACTAGTCAGTGAGGCCTCTGTGTTGGCATGGCTTTCTCCTGAGACTTCTGGGAAGTCTTGCAGTATTTCCCTCATGGAGAAGAGAGGCCATGTCCCCCGTTGTTGGGAGTTAGTCTGAGAGACAACGAACTATGGACAAAACAGGATGGCCGCGTCTGAGGAACTGGAGGAGCCAGAGGAGGAGCCACATGGCCTTACCCTGATGGAACCAGACCTCTGAAGCCAGAGAAACCATGGGGGGACCCTTGCTAGTGCCGAGTTGCTTCTATCACCACTGGATGCTGTCGATGGACCCTGAGCCCTGGAAGTGAGGAGCCATGGGGAGACCCATGCCAGTGCCAGGGTGCTTAGACTGCACGTGTTTCGTGAGTCAGAAGGAGATTTTATAGACTGGTATCAGAGATATGGGCTAATGTTGGATTATGACCTTGGACTGGGTTGGGATGCTTTCTCAATGTTCCATTCCTCTTGTATATAAATCTGTCCCTTAAGTCCGTATGCATGTGTATGAATTTGTTTCTCTAGTCTACCCAGACTAATACACTGGGTAAACTAGGGAAACAAATCCACAGAAACTCTTATGTATATAAGAGCGAGTTTTATTTAAAGGACAAGTGTACATTAAGAAAGCCTCCCAATCCAGTGCTGTTAAAGCCCATAAGTCTAACGTGAGCCCATATGTCTGACACTGATCTACAAGACCTCCTCAATCTCAGAAAACACACACACAATGACACTGAGGAGGAAAGCCAAATCAGTGAGCATCTCGGCAGGGGTAACCACACAGCTGCTCCAGCACCCAGGGCTGCATCAGAGTAGGTCCATGCGGCTTCTCCTCAGGGATGTCTTGCAGAAAGTGAGCCTTGCAAGCTGAAGCAGGGAACTGGCTAGGGCAGCTGCACCCTGGTTCAGCCATCAGAAAACAAGAGACCTGAGAACTAGAAAGGCGAGGCTCACCAAGTGTGTTAATCCAGGTAGACTAGAGAATCAAATCCATAGAAACTCTCGTGTGTATAAGAAAGAGTTTGATTCCCCCCTCCCCCACATATATGGCTTTTATTAGGTTAAGAAATTTCCCTTCTATACCTATTCTGGTGAGTGTCCTTATCAGGAATAGATGTTGAATTTTATTGAATGCCTTTTATGCATAAATTTATATAATCACAAGGTTTTCCTTGATTTTGTTTATGTGATGAATTACACAGATTGTATTTCTAATATTAAACTATCCTTGCATTGCTGGTATGAACCCCACTTAATCATAATGTGTTTTTGTTTTTTGTTGTTGTTGTTGTCTACTCAATCTTTTATTTATTTTTCAAGAAAGAGTTTTATATACAAGAGCAACTGAACATTAAGAAGACAGCCCGGGCTGAGCCTTGGTGGCATAAGTGGTTGAGTGCGGGACTGTGGACTTGGCGGTTCAAATCCAGCGGCAGCTCTCAGGAGCAGTGCTGGGTAGCTCCCACGACCACCAGAGGGCAGTGATGTCCCCCAAAAGCAAATAAGAAGACAGTCCAATCCAGTCTAAGGTCATAAGTCTGATATTAGCCCATATGTCTGATACCAGTCTGTAAGTCCTCTTCAGACTCACGAAGAACATGCAATGACACCAGGATACTCACAGGTCGGTGAGTGCAGAGTTTTGTGTATCCAGTGGCAGTAGAGTTGGCAGGGATCTCCTCATGGCTCCTCCAGTTTCCAGGGCTCAGGGTCTATCAGCATGCTACCATGTGTTTTGTCAGCTGCCATGTCTACCAGGGAGTCAGCCTTGTGTCTTGTCAGAAGAGCATTTCCAAGGGACTGAGTAGTGAGTCTCTTATCTGGAAGGGGGAAATATGGCCAGATTTCCCAGAATCCTCAGGAGAAAGCAATGTACACACAGAGGTCTCATCGGCTATCTCCAGATTGACAGGCTAGACTCCACCACTACACTTTTAATCCTCAAATTGACACCAGATTAGGTGACTGCCACACTGAGCCATTTATCTCTCCACCCTTCAATTATCCCCACATGTGTTTATTTGACAGGTTGGCACAATTAAACTTTAACAATCACATATGTGTGTGTGTGTGTGCGCATAATTTTACTTTCTTGTTCTTTCCTCTCTTTTTTCTTTCCTCACTGTCTTTCTTTCCTACGCCAATATCATTTACCCACCATTCACATTTCAGTAAGTCCTCTCAGATACATTTACATTGATCAAACATGTCCAGGAATGCTACACCCTCCTCACTGTCACTTGTAGAGTCCTTGCTATTCTCCTGTCCCTGTCATTATTGTCATGCCACTCCCCCCCCCCCCCCCCCCCCCCCCCCCCCCCCCCCCCCCCCCCCCCCCCCCCCCCGCCTCCTCTCCCATGCTCCCTGGAACCATTGTCCCATTGCTGTCTCCTTGGAACTGCTTATCCTGCCTATCTTATATAGCTAGACACCAAAAGAAAAAGGACAAGAGAAGAAAAAAAGAGAGAAGCCATACAAACAGTTCCAAGGCTAGCCGTTGTTCTGACTCAGAGATGAGATCTCTCTGTTAAGTATTGAGCAGGCCCTGTTGTAATCCATCTGTCCAGTCCCCTTTTATTTTAGGGATCCAAATCCCAGGACCTGCTTACCTAACAACACATATACTCGCGTGGACCTCAGCATTTGTGACTGAGGTGTGCATATTCTACAAGACCCCAGGGCTCTTCCTCCAGTCAAGGATGGAACAGTCTAGTGCCCTACCCCATCCATTACACCTTTATACTCTCAGTGTGGCCCCTTCGTGAATAACCCCAAGTAGTTCAGATGCGTTGCCAAATGCTGCCCCCTGAGTTAGAAGTCTGCCATTGGGATTCCCCACGGCCTTCGTGGCTTTGCTCCCATTGTTGGTCTGCTGTGTTCCCCTCTTGGTTTGCCCCTATGTGGGTGGGTCACACTCCCTGAACTGTATCTTCAGGGTTGTCCTCTGGAGTGCTGTCATTTAGGCAGGGGATGTCAAGTCTCAAGCTAAGGCCAGTCCTGCAGATGTCCTTCTGAACACGCTGATCGGAGCAGGGACATTGCCTTGAGAGATTGATGCACCGGAATGAGGTCTACTCTCTCTCTCTCTGCCTTTCCTGTCGAGACATAAAGAGTACCTTCCTCGTGGGTGGATGAGTTCCCTGGTCCCCCTTGCCCTCTTTTCTCTCCCCCCACCCTGCTGTGGACCATAAAGGCAAATGAGAGGGGAGTGGGGAAGATGTCTTTCAACATAGGTGCTATCTGCATCTTTATAATTTCTTTCTTTTTTTTTTTTTAGGCATCACTGCCCTCAGGTGGTGGGAGTAGGAGGCCCAGCCTTTGCTCCTGGGAGCCGGAATTGAACCTCCATCCCAGTGGGCCGCAGTCCCGCGCACAACCACTACGCCACTGGGGCTTGCCCTAATTTCTTTTCATGACATATTTTATATATATATATATATACACACACACACACACACACACACACATCACTGAGTCACACACATCACTGAGTTTGGCCTTCCTCTTGCCAGGCCAAATATATAAATATAAATATATTGGGTTTGGCCTGCCTCTTGCCAGTGTCTCTGGTTCTCAGTCAGAGGAACTTTGCAATGTACATTTCCCCGTAAGGCCAATCTGCTGTTTGAACTTAGCTCAGTGGACTCAAGTTGTACTTGTCCTTTGTGCTTGGCTAACTTCACTCAGGACAATATCCTTCAACTTCTTCCACGAGATGAGGTGCTGCATCTTTTCATCACTGATTTTTAGGGATGCATAGTACTCCATTGTGTGAATAGGCCAGAGTTTTGTAATCCATTCCTCTATCGATGGACACTTAAGACTGTTTTCAATTCTTTGTGATTGTGAACTGTGCAGTGATCAACAATGGAGTACAGATGTCTGGTTATAGCCTGTTTCTTACTTCCTCTGGGTATATGCCCAGTAGGATTTCTGAGTAGTAAGGTAACTCAATTTCTCTGTTTTAGGTATTGCCAAATCACTTTCCACAGTGGCTGTACGTATCTACAAGACCACCAGCAGTAAATGAGAGGCCCTATCTCACCACAGCCCCTCCATCATATGCTGCTGCTCTTCTTCTTCTTCTTGGAATTGGGCTACTCTTGTGGGTATTAGGTAGAATCTTATCGTTGCTTTGATCAGGATCATTTCCTCATATGTTTATTGGCTACTTGGCTTTTATCCTCTGTCAATCTTTTGGTCAAGACTTCAGTGGGATATTCATATTTTTCTTGCTGTAAGGCAGCAGGGTTCCATAGATTTTTGTAATAAGAGCCCTACCTGATGCGTCATTACTAAATATCTTTCCCTAGTCTGTGGGCTCTCTCCTTACTCTCTTGATGAAGTCTTTCGATACATACAAGTATTTTTTTCTCTAGTATGCCCCGTGTGTCTCTTTAATCTTTCTCCGGATGTATATCTTCCCTTATTTCTAATAGCCCCTGTATTCCCTGTGCTAAGATTCTTAGCTTCATCCCAATTTTCTCACTGGTGATCCTGATAGTTTGGGTTTTACCTCTAGGGCTGTAATCCACCTGGAATTTGTCCTTGTATATGGAGTGAGGTAAGGGTCTTGCGTCATTCTTCTGCAGGTTGATATTGAGTTTTTTCAGCACTATTTGTTGTGTTGGGCATCTGCTTCCCATTTGCTATTTTCTGGGCACTTGTCAAAGATCAGTTGTCTGTATTTTGCTATTTTGATTTCTGAGCTTTTTGTTCTTACCCATTGCTTCAAGTACCCATTTTGACAACTGGGCTGTAGAATAAGTTTTAAAGTCAGGTATGCTGGGCCTCCCACTTTATCCTTCTTTTTCAGGAGTTCTTTACCAATTCTGGACTTCTTCCCCTTCCATATGAAGTTGGTAATCAGTATTTCAAATCTCAGAAAAATGATGCTGGCGTTTGTTTTCAGATTGCCTTGAACCTATTGACATCTTTACAATATTGAGTCTAATGATCCATGACCATGGGATTTTCTTTCATTTGTGAAGATCCCTTTTGGTTTCTTTTTTTTTTTTTAAGGGGGGGCATCACTGCCCTCTAGTGGTCATGGTAGCCACCCATCCTTGCTCCAGGAGAGCCACTGGTGGATTAGAACCTCCAAGCCCGTGGGCCGCAGTCCCGCACTCAACCACCTACACCACCAGGGCTCAGCCCCCCTTTTGGTTTCTTGTAGTAAATTTCTGCAGTTTTCCTCATGCATGTCTTTTGGTTTTTTGGTTAGGTATATCCCTAGATATTTCAATTTATGCATGGCTATTGTGAATGGTACTACCTTCTTGATCTCTTTTTCTGTAATTCCACCGGTTGAATATAGCAATCCAATCGACTACTTCTGCTTATTGATCTTGTATTCTGCCACTCTCCCATATTCCTCTATCGCTTCCAGCACTCCTAATGGTGGAGCCTCTGGAGTTCTCATTATATACAATCATATTGTCTGCAAATAGTGTTAACTTCATTTTTTTCTCCAGACATATACCTTTGATATCTTTCTTTTGCCTTATATTGTTAGCTAGGACCTCCAGGACGATGTTAAATAAAAGTGGAGACAATTTTGAAGATCACGATATGCTAATTGCCTAAGCTTGCTTGCCCTATAAAACTTGCTTACTTCTCACAAATCAAAAAAAAAAAAAAAAAAAAAAAAGAACCCCACCCCATCCCAGAAAAGATGTAACTACTGACACAACGTATGTATGTATGTATGTATGTATGTATGTATACATTATGATGAGTGCTGTATGAGTCCCCAATAAAATGAATTAAAAAAAAAAAGTGGAGACAAGGAGCATCCTTGTCTGGTTCCCTTTTCAGTGGGAATCTCAACACATTCTTAAAACAGTCAGGTTCAATTCTTTCCTTAGCTAAACTATTCCCTTAATAGACAGTATAGCCATAGTCTGCCGGCTGCATCAAGCTAGAGCCTGGCTTTCCTTCAGCCATTTTGACTAAGTGGCATGGCTTCAGAGAAATTTAAGGGACGATTTATATTCGTGGGCCACTTCAATTGTGAATGATCAAAGACAGCTTCTAGGAATCTAAACTTTCATTTCTCATGTCCTTTCAAGAAAGAAACCCAGTAAACTTCAAGGCCATATCTGACCTCAGGCTGACCACAGGAGAAAAACGACCATAAGGCAGAGGCCTCACAAGCCTCCAACTCCCATCTCCATGGTGTGTTTCTCCAGTGCCGCACTCCTCAGGTATCACAAGGTGTTAAGGTGGGGGCTGAGAAAATGAATCTTCACCAATTCATAAGACCCATATCTCACACCATATAAAACACAAGCTCAAGATGGAGTAAAGACCTAAACACAAGCCCTAGAACCATAAAGAAAATAGGGGTGTGACTTTTTAAGACGAAGCTGGGAACTTTCCCCTCTCTGGATGCCTCTTCGCCTTCCTGTTTGCCATACTCTTTGTCTCTGGGGGTGGCCCCCAGTCAGCTGCCCACCCCTGCCCTCATGGCCTTGTGGTCTTCCTGGGTCCCACTTCACTTTTCTTCCCCATGGGCCTGCAGTTCTGTGAGTCCAGCTAGCCCTGGGCCCACGGGCTTGAGTTGGAATGGGTTGGGATGCTTTTGTGATACCAAATGCCTTCTTACTCATCTGTGGGTATCATTGGCTTTGTTTCCCTAGATGACCTGGCTTCACACAACTCGCCACAAGAAAAATGCCAAAAGTATGACCGCAGTGTTTAACAATCCAGAAAAGACTACTAAACACTGCACGGGGTATGAAGAGATTTGCATGCTCTCAGCTTGCTGGAGGGGCTGTAGGCTTATGCAACCGTGATGGGAATCAGTGTGGTATGGCCTTAAACAAGTGCAAATACAAGTGCCTTGTGATCCTGCAATCTCCTTGTTTGATACATACGCTTACGAAATCAAGAACTAAATATGACCAAGCAAAGGCTCACTTATGTTTACTGCACCGCTTTCCATAATAGCAAAAAGACAGAAAGGATCAAAAAGTCTAGCTACAGGGGAATGAATGGACAAACTCTGAAGTTTCACACAATGACCACAATGCGCCTGTCAAACACCTTTAGGCATGGATAACATTGGAGGCCATTTTGCTCAGCAAAATTAGTCTACTTCGGGCGTCGTGGTTGTGCGCGGGACTGCGGCCCACTGGGACGGAGGTTCAATTCCAGCAGTGGGGCTGGGCCTCCTACTCCCACCGCCGGAGAGCAGTAATGTCCCCCCCCCCAAAAAAAATTGGTCTACTTCATACAGATATACATTTTATGATGCCATTATTATAAAGGAAAATAAATAAAAAGAAAATTGATTTTCACACCAAAGGATATGGTTTTAAAGACTGTGATGAGACCAGGGTCAGAGTTTAGAAGGGAGAGGGAAGAGGCAGTAAAATATGGAGGGAAGTAAGTGGACCAAGGAGACAAAAAGAACCACAGAGACTTGTAAACGGTTCCTGATTTTTTTGAGCTAGTCTGCACAACTATGTGGAATGTGCTTTCCTTCGTAAGTATTATAATCTACAGAGAAAGGGAAAATATTGGGCTGAGCCCCGGTGGCGTAAGTGGTTGAGGGCGGGACTGCGGCCCACGGGCTTGGCGGTTCAAATCCAGCGGCGACTTTCAGGAGCAGCGCTGGGTAGTTACTATGACCACCAGAGGGCAGTGATGCCCAAACAAACATACAAACAAATAAACAAAAACAAAAAAGGGGGAAATATTGATATAAATATGTAAATAAATAAAACAACAAAAATAGCTAAGCAAGGTTAAACTTTTAAAGAGAAAGAGAGAGAAGGGACACAGGCTAAGATCCCTCCAGACTCCTTCCCCCTCAGATCTCAGCCCTGGCTGAAGGGCTATAAAAGAAGTATAATGGAAACAACTGAACTTGGATCCCTTTGTGACAGACAAGTTCATTGCAAACAAATAAACAAAAAAAGAGTTTGGGGTTTTGGGGGGAGAGCAGGTGGGAGTAGAGCCCCTCCCAATCTCTCAATTAAAAACAATAAGAAGACACACAGCAGCCGCCGGTTCCCACTGGTGTACTTCAGCAACCTTGCTCGAAATGGTACAGTGGTATAGACTGTCTCACGAGAGCCAGACTGTCTACTAAGCAAGCTAAGCGCGGGCTGACTTGTGTTCATTATTCATCAGGGGTGCTTTCCACCACCTCCCAGGTGAAACTGTTCATTACAGATGATTAAGTGCAAGTCAGCCAGTGCTTACCTTACTTACTGGGTGTTCCGACCCTGACAAGGACTGTAACTTTGACAAGAGACCTTGCTTCTGTTGGGAGGGGTT
Organism: Nesogale talazaci; assembly: GCA_004026705.1. Classification (NCBI taxonomy): domain Eukaryota; kingdom Metazoa; phylum Chordata; class Mammalia; order Afrosoricida; family Tenrecidae; genus Nesogale; species Nesogale talazaci. The sequence goes on from PVJH01003240.1 coordinate 138,089, forward strand.
GTGGGGCTGAGTGCCAGGGCTGCCAGGTGCTGAGACTTCTCAGAAGCAGGATCCTAGACATGTGCGATGTATGAAGCGCTTCCCTGTTGACCACTAAGGAGGCTCACATCGGCCAAGTTGGTCTTGGTTGGTTATGGGGCATAACACTGCTTCTCACACTTTTTGAATGCTCTTTCCTCCATTTTATGGAAACGGCAGTCCAAAGATTAAACAACACATGGCATTGGGAAAGTCTACTGCACAAGACCTCTTGAAAGTGTTGAGAAGCACCTCCCTGCCCTCAGTTTCCTATTGACTCTTGAGCGGCTATTTTCCATTCAACCCTGCCTGGTGCTGCTGTTTGTTCTGTACCATAGATTGCTTCCGACCCTCGTGAGCTTGCAGGGCCTCCTGCTTCTTCCAAACCATTGCTCTGATGCTTGAGTCCACTGATGTGGCCACTGTGCCGGCTGATCTCAGCGAGTGCCTTCCTCCCCTTGGCTGTCAAGCATGATGTTCTTCTCCAGGGACGGGGCTCTCCTGACACCATGTCCAAAATAGGTGGGACGAAATGCCACCACCCTTACTTCTAAGAAGTATTCTGGCGGAACTTCTTCCAAGACAGAATTGTTTGTTCTCCTGGCTTACCAGCTGCCAGGGAGTCAATGCTGATGCCTAGGGACCCCTCATAGGTTTCTGGAACTACAACTGTTTTTTTTTTTGTTTTATTTTGTGGGCATCACTGCCCCCTGGTGGAAGTAGGAGGTCCAGCCTTGCTCCTGGAGAGCTGCTGCTGGATATGAACCGCCAACCCTGTGGGCCGCAGCCCTGCACACAACCACTAGGCCACCGGGGCTCTGCCCGAACTACAACTGTTTGTAGGAGGCGAAAGCCCAGTCTTTTCCCTCTGCAGATCACAGCCCAGCCTTAGCCACGAGACCCCCAGTGTGCCCTGCATTTCTGAGACTCTTTGGCAGCGCCACGATTCAAAGATATTGGCTCTTCTTCGTCTTTCTTCTTTATTGTCCAATTTTCACATGCATCTAAGGGGACCGAGTATGCTGACCTTAATCCTCTAAGTGGCATCTTGCTCTTCAGCACTTTAAAGAGGTCTTGCGCGCTAATTTACTCAATGCAGTAATGTCATCTGCTCTTTTGACTGCTTTTCTGTATGCATGAATTATGGATCCCGGCAAAACTACATGCTTCATAAGCTCAATCTTTTTACCATTCATCATAATTTTGTCTATTGATGTGGTTGTGAGAATTTTTGTTGTTTTACTTTGAAGTTTTGGAAAGGATGTTTTACAGAAATACATTTAGAAAAAAGTTTAAAGCACATTTTATTGTGGCCCAGGTGAAATTTAATATTTCTCGGCTGAGCCCTGGGGGCCTAGTGGTTGTGTGCGGGACTGTGGCTCGCAGGGTTGACAGTTCAAATCCAGCAGCAGCTCTCCAGGAGCAAGGCTGGGCTTCCTACTTCCACCAGGGCTGTGATGCCACAGAAAAAAGAAAGAAATTTAATATTTCTGATGCCTCATTATACAAATTAAAATTTAAAATTCATTTTTCCCCCAGTGCATTTTCCAAATGAATATATCTGCCCAAATGATGCTACAGTTTCTCAGATTAGTGACTCAAATCACCAGAAAGGCACAAAAGGAGGTCTCCTTGGAGCTGACACTTAGAATTTTCTTATCCTGGAGACAGGAAAAACCAGATAAGTGAGACAGCCCCCTCCGCACCCCCATCCAGTTTTGTCCCTTCCCGCCACAGCCCTCATCTACGCAGACATCATTTTGGGTGAGAGGCATGAATTGGCTGGCCTGTGGAGCCAGCACAGACAGCAGATGTATAGGGCTGATGCCTGTGTGTGCCTCGTGGTTGTTCTTCTCATGACATACAGCAGCAGCACTGCGCACGGCAAGACAGCACACACACTACTAGCCATCACTGTTCCAAGCTTATTTCCAGTAACATCAACCCATTAAAATCAGTCTCCGAGGCCTCCGTCAGACCAAATCCAATACCCTCTGCACCCAGGCTGGGACAACTATTCAAATACAATGATCTGAGTAACCACGATCCTGACTTTCGAACCAAGAAGCCCAGTCCTGCAAGATGCTTGTTTGCACCCTTTCTGCTGTTGCAGTAGCTGTTACTAGACCCATGGCAGGTCAACAGTTTATAGAAATGCAATTGGTTGACATCAATTATGTTAATTAGTATCGTGTTTCATTCACATATTTGATATGCTCAACATGTTCATTCTTTCTAGCATGCCTTTCAAGTTCTGCTTATGTTCCTGGCCCGGCCCCAAGTCCTCCTCTCAAGAGACAAGACCCCTGTCTCATGTGTCGATGGCAGACAAGAAACCCCAGGAAGTGTGTGGGGAGAGTGCATGACTGAGTGGGCCGGGGGGGCGGGGGGCAGAATCCGGAGGTCAGCAGCATCAGCCTGAAGCTGACCCCTGTGAGGTGGAGGTCAGAGGGCATTCCATTCTCCAACCCTTAACCAGTTCTGACCCTATTGTCCCTTCTACCTCACTCTGCTTCTTGGCCTCCTGGTGACCGGGTCTTAGGGAAACAGGAGGTGGAGTTTCAGGATCAGGATTAACCTGGAGGTAACGGAACAACTCAGGATACAGTTCTCGGTTCCTTGACATGCCTGCAGGCAGGCCTCTCTCTCTCCGCAATTGGGCTCTGAGCCCGACTGTTCTGCTCCATCCGGCAAGCAGCACAGGGTTTTCCGCTCCATCGATCAGTGCCCAGAGGTCCCCTCTGCGCGCTCCCTCGTGTGCTGGCATGTCCCCTGCAGCTGCGCGTCTGGGGGCCAGGAAGCTGCCATGCGAACCCATACTGGTCCTGATGCTACCGTGGACGCTCATGCCTGCCAGCCTCCATTTCGCCCTGTCTCCTGGGTCTAGAAGGCTCCCAGCATAGGGAGCCTGAGTTCAGAAGATACACTATGCTCCTAGCTGGTCTTCTACGGACTCCCTGCAGCGTCTCTGTGACTGTCAGCACAAAACTGAGAGGAGGCCCCCGCTCCCCAGCGCTCGGACACGCTGCCACTCAGCCATCATGAACTGTGGAGGCTCGGTGGAGGTGAGGGCCCTCCTCACCGTCTCAGCAAATTCCTTAGGAGGTGTGTGTTTCTTCACCTTTGGAGCGAAGAATCGGGGAGTGATGGCAACAGATGTACAAAGGTGCGTGGCGTAAGGGATGTAGGGATGGATCATGAGAAGAGTTGTATGAGCCCCCAGTAAAATGATTACAAAATTGGGGCATAGCTCATTTTGCGCGAGGGCTTGCCTCTGTCATGGTCAGGGGCCTCCTGTGCACATGAGGTGGACGCTGCGTCAGGAAGAGCAGGACTGAGGAAGGGCCGATGTGCCTGAACGGCAGTGCGGGGGAAGAGTACTGAGAGCACCGTGGACCGCAGGGGGCAGACAGGTCTGTCTTCCTAGAAGTACAATCCGAATGCTCCTTCCAGGCAAGCGTGGTGGCACTGAGTCTCCGAACTTTGGGCACGTTGTCGGCAGAGACCTGTCCCTGAGGAAGGACATTATGCTTGCGCAAGTGGAGGGGCAGCACACGCGAGAGGCAGCCCCCAGGGAGGTGGACGGACCCGGGCACTGCAACAGTGGCTGCAGGCAGAGGAGGCGGCGGGTCTTGCTCGGCTGTGCGTGGGGCACCGTGAGTTGGAGGTAACTTGCTGGCAACTGGCCACAGCAACCATCTTGTTAAAGATTAACGTCACTTCTTTAGCATCCAACATCTGGGTGTTGGCCTCACACATAATGTCTTCTTACAGTTTGTGCAAATCTGGAGCCAGGGAGGTCTCCCTCTCCCTGTCTCCCTGTCTCCCTCTCTCTCCCCTTCTCCTTCATTTCTCCCTCTCCCTGTCTCCCCCTGTCTCTCTCTCTCTCTCTCTCTCTTTCTCTCTCCCCTTCTCCTTCCTTTCTCTGTCTCCCTCTCACTGTCTCTGCCAGATGCACCCCAGCCAGAGCAGAGCCTCAGCCTGACCCCCAGCCCGAGGACTGTGCCAGTCGGAATACCCCAAAGCCCCGCACCCCGCCCTGAGCACAGCCTCCGTGGGAAGGCATCCCAGAGTGAAGGGCCCACCTCAGCGGTGTGGCCTCTGCCTTCAATGTCCTGGTCAGGCTGTCCTGCAGCTTGCACCCCTCATCCTCAAGCTGAGTGCACTCCTAGACAGACATGCGGAGGACTGCTGAGTCACCGTGACACTGACCCTGCAGGAGTCACAGCTGGTGCCCAGCAATCATGGTTTCTGAGCCTTCAGGGCTAGCGCAGGGCTTCTGCTTCCCTTGGGATTTAAGCGTCAGAGTCGTTTGACCTTGTGTTTGGGTTTTGTGAAGAAACGACTGAGCAGCACGTTTATGGGGCTCCAGGCTGGCGTCTGACTCCCAGACACCCAGTTTGGAGGTGCTGTGCGCTGGAATGAGAAGGCACCTTTGCTGGCCCGCTGGGCTATAGACCTGGGTCTGGGACTGGAGTGCACCAACCGGGACCAGAGCGACACCCTCCAGCACACTGCGTCTCCAGGCACCTCACCTTTCCCACTATGCCACGTCCGTCCCCTATGCCATGGAGCTGCTTCTCCACAGGGCCTTGTGCTGTGGGTACTGGCCAGTTGTCTGTTTGGTGGGGCGTCTGGGCACGGAGCTGTGTGGCACAGGCTGGTAGGGGGTGCCATGGGGGCGGGGGGAGAGACAATGGAGGAAGTGTGTGTGTGTGTGTGTGTGCTGAAAGCCCTTCCCCGTTACCTGATGCAAAGTTGGCGGCCACTGTTGAAGGAACTGGGGCAGGCTTCTCTCTTTCCTGAAGTGGGTCCTCTCTGCTGTGCAGACACAGCAGGGGTGGGGCACGTTGTGTCCTTCCGCGGGGCGCAGGCACACCCCAAGTCTGGACTGGCTCCGTGGCCCCGAGAAAGACCATGGCCGTCAGCTCTCTGTGTGCCCTGGAAGACTCCCGATGAACTCCAGAATGAAGACCCCATGGCCCCCTGTGCCTATTGTCCTGAGCCCTCCCCTGGGCCGCACCTGGCACTGCCGGGAAGCGAGAGCTGGGGGATCGTCCTCCCCACCCCCGTGGGCGCGTGGCTTACTGGGGTAGAGCCAGTGTCTGGAAGCTGCCACAGCCCAGGCCCAGAAGCCTCTAGTCTGTTGTGGACTCACTCGACGGCATGTCCAAAGCTGACCTCTCAGGGCTGGGCTCTGGGGACCAACGCTCTGGCACCAAGTCAGGCATAGAGCAGCTGCCAAAGGCTTCTCAGCGTGGCGCCCTCGTGGTGAGGACGCAGCACTGAGAGAGGCGCCTGCTGGCACCTGACCCTGCCTAACCAGCTCCCGGCCCCATCGCCTTGTCCACTCCTCCCAGGAGCCCTCTCTGTACCCCAAGCCAGCAGCTCAGAGTGACCCCTGCGGGGGAGGGCAGTGCTGTGACTGTTAACTCTTTACTGCACAATCTTGCCTTGTCCCCTCGGAGAGGCTGGTGGTTTCACACTGCTGACCTGGCCTTGAGGACAGCAGTCCAGCCCGTCATCACTGTGCCGCTGGGCTCCCCCGAGGCCTCTGCAGCTTCCCGGGGCCCTGTTTTCTGGGGCACACGGGAGGGTATGCTCCGGGTATGGGCCTGTGAACTTTCCATCTGGACTTTGTTCCCCTTTGTGGGGCCCGTGTTTCCAGGCAGTGGCCGCCCCCCTCCCTGCAACCCCGAGGAGTGGAGGCCAGCAGCTTGGCTGTCGCCTGCTGAGCCTGGAGAAGAACTTGAGTGAAAATAATCCCTCCCTTTGTCCTTCCGCCTGCTCGGTTTGCCTGACAGATGTTCAGCCAGCACTTGGGGCCCCTTCCAGGGGCTGCACCGTGGCCGCCAGCTGACCAGTCCTGCGCCCCCGACCCCAATCCCCTAAACAGAGCAGGCCAGAGCCTGAGGCCCCAACCCTTGACCCCAATCCCAGTGGGCCAGCGCCACAGCACCCAACCCTTGATTCCCCAAACATCAGGGCAGGATTTGAGCCCCAGGCCCCCAAATACAGCAGGGCAGCATCCGAGTTTTCAAATCCCAATCCCCCAAACACAGTGTGGCAGGGCCTGAACCCCAACCCCTCAAATTGAGCAGGGCAGGGCCTGAGCCTGGTCCTTGCCCCACGCCCACCCCCCAAAGAACCCTGGTGTGTCCTGGCGTGCCTCAGAGGCAAGGTCAGCTGTGCACAGGGACCTAGCAAAGCAGCGGGAGGGCAGCTGGATGCGGTGGAAAAATACTTCCCCAGGATTTCACAGGTGTCAGGACACCAGTGAGACCAAGTCCCTGATCCTGAGTCTCTGACCACTGAACCCCTCCGGGAGGACAGGGGTCTGATGTGGTCTGCTGCCCACCAACCCGCTGCCCAGACCTTACACATGGTCCCCAGGAGTTGGAATACACAAGATGGCTTGGGTTTGGTTTTGCTTAACTCTCCACACATTGGTATGGGGCTGACAGGCCTGGTTCTCTGTGTCGTTGGTGCTTAGAGAAAGCATGGGGAGCCATGGACAGAATGGACTGGATCATAGCCTGGGTGCATAAGTGTGCTCATGCACATGTGTGTCTGTGTGTGCGTGTGAGCATGCACTCCGTTCTGCTCAGTGCTAGAGGCCCCACACAGAGGGTTCTTGGCTCTTTTCTCCATTCCTCTTCCTACAGGAGCCCCTACAGCCCATGAGTTCCCATGGCCACGCGTTGTCCAACCAATTAGAGGCTCGAGAGGCTGTGTTGTTAAAATCATGACCAAAGTTAAGTCCTCGAGTTTTAAACTGTTGCTACACATTTTATGAGCGTGTTCTAGAAAGCACAGCAAGGACAGGTGAATGGAAGATGAGACTTAGCAGCCACAGACATCCTGTGGATTCAGAACCAAAGTGAGCTTGCTGCTGGCTCCCTGCCCCCCCACCACTACCATCCCTCCCACTGACCTAGCTACACTGCACCAGGACCTGAATGCAGTATCCCAGGCCTGGGTACAGGCAATGGACACCTGTTCAACCCCCAGCCCAGGTCAGCGCACTTTAGTGAGAGGGGCCCTTTGCGTCTCCTTCAAAAGAAATGATAACTTGGCTCTTGCAGAAGGAGCAGACAGGTCCCCATAGTCCACCTGGGAGCCTGGGATGTTTCTTCCTCCTGTTGGGTCACCCCCACCCACTGGGACACCTCCTCACTCACAGGAACTTGTCCCCGGAGAGTCACGCAGGTGGGGCTGTTGGGCCCCTGCGAACAAGTGGTCCCATGGAGTGGGGTCCTGTGAGGGGCACAGAGGGAGACACCTGGGGTCCCCGAGGGAGGAACAGAGAGCAAGGCCCTGTAGCGTCCATGGAGGCCAGGCCTATAGCCTATAGCCAGGAGAGTATGTCTGCTCTTAGATTGGGGGGGGGGGGGGGAGGTGTGTGTCATCATCAGAGCAGTCGCTGGAAGCAGATCCTTGGAGGGACAGAGGTGTGTTGAGCTTGCCTGCACTGCTGCAGGCCATAGCACCTGTCTGGGTTCCCTGGACCAGTGTGGAGTTCTGCTTCCTCTGGGACAGGGACTCCTGTGCTGTGTTCATATGCCTCATTGGGTGGGGTGTGTCTCCTTAGCACACAGACAAGTTTTCCCTCAGTGGATGCTGTGGGAGTGGGGGCTCTGCTTGTGGGTGGACTGGCATGGGGGAGCGCTCTCTCTGTCACTGTTGCTGCATGAGGCCCACAGAGTCCCATGAGGTGTAGTCCAAGGGGAACAATGCTCCCCATCCCCAAGCTCAGTTCATTCAGCCCTCCCATCCTCCCCGTCCACTCAGCCCACATCCAGCCTCTCTCCTCAGCTTCCCAATTCAGATACACTGAGCTGGCCGGCTTCAGGAGCTCTCAAGGGTGGGGTGGGGGTGGCATGTTTGTTCCTGGCAGAGTGACTGTGCTCCCTGAGGCTCCAGGGACCTGTGTGGGAGTAGGCTCGCCTGAGGGTCCACAGACCCACCCTGAGACACACAGGCACCCACATTCATGGACACACAGAGACTCACAGACTCGTACACAGAGATACACGTTTCTGTACACACCAAAAGACACACTCACACACACAAAGACATAGTCTACATAGACGTAGCCTCACACACACATTCATGGACACTGACACAGGCGAGGAACTGCCAATCCTAATGTCTTTCTCTGCTCTTCCCCATCCCTGAAGGCTGGCGTGAAGGGAGGGAGTCAGTTTCTCCCAACCAACTCCAGCTCACGACTCCACTTCTTATTTCTTCTCTATTCTTCTGCTCAAAAAGCGTTAGGTCCTTCTGTAGGAGAGAGCAGAGCTGTGGGATGAAGACAAGACTTTTCCACAAGTATATACTCCAAAATATTAAGCTAGCTATTTACCAGCATTTAGTGTGCAAGGTAAGTTAGCTATTCTCCATGAAGCTTCCAGCTTCCTGAGGCCTCTGCATGACTCAGGGTAAAGCTGACTCCCCTGCTGTTAGGATGATGGTTCGCTTCCCTCGAGGCCTGTGAGTGGGATTCAAGAGCCACTGTCCATGACTCCTAACAAGACAGACCCGTTTACCCCAGGAGTCTGAGGCCTTCCCTTATCACAGCCCTCTCCCCTTAGTCACATAAGGCATCACCATAGAGCCCTTAAGATAGTCCCCTCTTGTGACATGTCCTGACCAGTGATGACAGTGTTCGTGTGTCCCCCGTAAGGTTATTTAAATGGGGAAAATTAAAGTTCACTCTCTCTCCTTTCTCTCTCCTTCCCCTGAGCGCCGGACGCTCTCGGCCCTTCTCCCTCATCATGTAATCCCTTCCCCTCTTCTCTCTTCACGGGGACCACCAAG
>PVJH01003241.1:0-30940 GCA_004026705.1 Nesogale talazaci
TTGCCCACGTGCTGGAAGGCCCCCTCCCAGGAGAAGTACTCCCGGACCAGCGTCTGGGTCTCCTCACTGCCAGGATCCAGCTTTCGCCATGTGTACGACTCATAGTCCACCTGCCAATCTGGACTCAGCGGAAAGACAAGCTCTTGGCCTCTGAAGACCCAGACCCCCGAAATGGAGCTGCTGTTGTTGGGTTCCGAAGAGGATCACACTGGCGAAGGCATTCTTCCTCAGTTTGTCCAATCGCTGGAACATTCCGGTGATGAGGTTGCAGCTCATGAAGGTCTGGCTCAGCTCCTCGGGGAAGCGGTACTCGGCGTACCACAGGGACCAGCCTTCCTTGTCAAAGTGCTCCCAGAAATGTGACAGCGCCACCGAGACCGTGTCCTCGTTGAAGGAGTACTTGCGCTTGAACTCGTCCAGCACGAAGGGGTCATAAGTAATGTTACAAAGGTCACCATGGGCGCAACCCTCCATTCTCCTGATGGACCAGTTCTCTCCACAGGGTCCCCATGCCTCCCGGAGGGCGCGTGGCGCATTAGACAGCGCTGTGGACGGAGGAAAGCTGAGGCGCCACCCACCCGGAAGCGGCACTGGGGGCACTGGGGATTCGGGCTATTTATGAGCCCACATAGGCGTTCCTCGTGGCTCTGAGCTGCTCCTCAAGCCAGGTTAGCTGTCAGGCCTTAAAATGGCCAGAAATTAAAATCTACAAGACAACAGAGCTTGGTCTTTGAAGACCTCACCTGTCAATTCTTGGGCCTCCGACAATAAACGTTAAGAATGCTAGCGGTGGGCTGAGCCCGGGTGGCGCAGTGGCTGAGTGCAGGACTGCGGCCCACGGGGCTTGGCGGTTCAAATCCAGCGGCAGCTCTCCAGGAGCAAGGCTGGGTAGCTCCCACGGCCAGCAGAGGGCAGTGATGTCGTTCCCCCGCCCCCCAAAAGAATGCTAGGGGAAATATTAAAGGATTAAAAAAAAACAACTACTAGACATGTTTCCTGCATGGTTTGTCTCCTCAGTCACTGTCCACAGGACTCTGAGAAGCTGTAGGAATATGCAGGCGCAGGCTCCCGGCCCGGCTTCATCTCCGACATTGTGGAAAAGGACCGTACATCATGGGGCCCGGGGCCCTGGGCTCCTCCACGCCACCTGGACAGAGCCCGGGGAGAGTGACCTCCCGGGAGCATCCACGTCGGGAAAAATCAAAATTTTAAAATAGAAATTCTGTAGTTAAAAATATAGTAATTGGGCTGAGCCCGGTGGCATAGTGGTTGTGCGCGGGACTGCGGCCCACTGGGACGGAGGTTCAATTCCAGCAGTGGGGCTGGGCCTCCTACTCCCACCACCGGAGAGCAGTGATGCCCCCCCCCCCCCACAAAAAATAGTAATTGACTGAAAATTGATGAATTAAGAGATTTGAGTTGTCAGAAGAATTGGTAGATTTGGTAATAGATAAGAAGATAAAGAGAAAAATTAACAGAATATCAAAGAGGCATGGGATACCAACACATGTGGTAGAAGTCCCAGGAGACGACAGAGGGAGGCCCAAAAAAGATATTCCAAGAAATAATGGTGGAAAACTCCCAGTACAATGAAAAATACATAATCGATGCACCAATCATCTCAAAGAAAGTAGCTGTAAAGAAACACAAAACTTTTGAAGGACAAGAGAATTCTCGAAGCAGTAAAAAGCAATTTGTCATATACAAAAGATCTTCAGTAAGATCAACAGCCATTTTCTCATAAAAAACACAGAGGCCACAAGACAGCGGGGTGACAGATCCAAAGTACTCAAAGACAATAACCTGAAGACTCCTTCAGACAAACGAAGAGAACTACTTCTAGCATGAGAGACTTCAAGAACCCATCCTTGGCTACACTGGAGAAAATTAATTTTTTTTACAATAACCATTTAGTCTCTAGAATGGTTCTACAACTAATGGAGAAACGTCTATTCAAGAAAATCTCTGAAATTCAAATCCACATGAACAATACTATCTATAATGTATTGTTGTGCCTATAATACATAAAAATGTTAACATATTGCCAATACCGGCACAAAGAAGATAGAAGCAAAGCTACTATTTCTAAGGAAATGACTCCAGGTGCACAGGAACAAATGCAACAAATCAAAATGGATATCATGAGTATAATGAACATTTCATAAAAATAGGCAATTATGGGCTGAGCCCTGGTGGTGTAAGTGGCTGAGTGCGGGACTGCAGTCCGCAGGCTTGGCGGTTCAAATCCAGCGGCAGCTCTCAGGAGCAGCACTGGGTAGCGCCCATGACCACCAGAGGCAGTGATGCCCCTCCCCAAAATAGGCAATTATAACCATTGCTAGATTTACATTATTTATAAATGCTATCTAGTAGTATCACAAAGAAGGGGAAAAGTGAATACACTTCTATATCCAGAGCAATAGAACATTTATCTCATGAAAATTACCATAAATCTGAAGCTGAAACTGATAAAATATATAGAGTAAGCCTAGAGGCAATCATGAATTAAATGATAAAAAATACTGAACATGAAACAAATATACACTATTCAACAAATGGCAGTTTCATTACCTTTCAATAATGAACAGAAATAAGCATTCACCAAAGACATTTGAAGAACACTACATATTAACAAGATACAAGCTAATCGATAAATAATTCCACCTAACAATAGCAGAATATACATTCTTCTCTATTATATAGGAAGTGTTCTCAGTAAAACCATATGCTAGCTAGGTCATAAAAAATAATCATCTTGAAATAATTGAAATAGTTATCTTCTCCAACCACAATGGAATGAAATGTAGAGTTAATGACTGAAATTTGAGTAATTCATAATTTAAACACATTCCTAAAACCAAATGGTTCAAAGAAAGTTGGACATACTATTACATACTTTGAGATTAATAAAAATGAAATAGAATATCCTGAAACATTCCAAAAAACATCCACAGTTACATAAATCTACTGACAAAATGTACACTAGTGGTTGCTATGGGCTGGGGAAGAGAAGAATGAAAAATGGATGCAAGTTAACATGGGGTTTTCCCTTTTGGGATGATAAAAAGTTCTTGACACAAAACAAATGATGGCTGTACAGCACGATGAATGTACTAAATAACAAAATGCACACTTTGAAATGATTGATAGCTAATTTTGCTATATCGTTTTACTTCAATTAAAAAAAAACTTTGGGAAATCAATCAGAGAGAGCAAATGCTGATCAACTGGTTGGTCACCCTCCTCTGCTTGCTCTCCCACAGGCCTAGATCAACTCCTGTTGCCAAGGGCTCGTGAGCAAATGAGTTTTCACTTCCTCACGAGTAAAAGGAAGAAAAGCACCCCCAGCTGGCAGACGCCTGAGTAGTACAAACGAGTAACACTTGGCTGCTAGTAAAAACTGGTGAGCAGGTCTATTTCATCCAGAGGCATCTTGGAAGAAAGGGCACATACAGCACACAAAAAATTAAGGAAACAAATCAATTTCCAACATCAAAAGCTATTTAGAAGTAAATTTGGCAAAAGGAGTGCAAAACTTGTATACGGAATCCTATAAAACATTCCTGATAGAAATGAAAGGCTCCCATAAGCAAGTGTCAAGAATATTCAGTGTCGGGCTGAGGCCCAGTGGCGTAGTGGTTGTGTGCGGGGCTGTGGCCCACAAGGTTGGTGGTTCAAATCCAGCAGCAGCTCCCCAGGACAAGGCTGGGCCTCCTACTCCCACCAGGGGCCAGTGATGCCCTCCCCCCCCGCAAGAATACTGAGTGTTACAATCCAGAGTAGGAAACTCACACTAGTCAGAGTACTCTTGGGGTGGGTTGAAGTTGGAAGACTCCTCACTTCTTAATCTTAAAATTTATAACAAAGCTGTAGTAATCAAGAACTGGGTACCCTCACAGGGCAGATCAATTGAATGCAATTGTTAAGTCCCCCCAAAAAACCATTCACAATGCAGTGATGCCCCCTCCCCCCCCAAAAAACAAAACAAAACAAAAAAAAACAAAAAAGAAAGAAAGAAAGAAAAACACCCACACTAAGCTTGGTTAAGTAAGAGTGCCTAAACATTTCAATGGGAAAAATCATCCTTTCAAATAAGTAGTGCTGAAATAAATGATCATCCACACATATCAAACAAAGTTTCATATCTGACAGAAATATTAACTCAAAGTGGACCATGGACCTAAATATGAAAATTAAAACACAAACATTTGGAAGAAAACACCACAGTAAATCTTAATGACCTTGGGTTTGGTGGTGGTTTTTATATATAACACCAAAAGCATAATCAACAAGAAAAAGCTTATCAAAATTAAAAACATTTATGATTCAAAGGACAAAATCAAAAGTGAAAAGACAACCCACACAAAAGAAACTAATCTTTAAAAACAATGTATCTGTTAAGGGTCTGGCATTCAGACTATACCTGGAACTGCAACTGAACTGTCACTGGACCCAAAATAAATTTTTTTCAATTCAAATATATGATGAGGTAGTATGATTCAAGAGCTCACTGTATGTTAGAAAGAAGTCTAAGCTGCACTGAAAGTAAATGTGCAAAACACTAAGCTACAGTAATTGACAGAATACCAATTGAAAAGTTTCACAAAAGAGAAGCCCCTAGCCATTTAGGCCCAGAAATATTAAAGAGATCCCTATTTGTGTCCATTCCAAAGAAAAGCTTTCCAGCAGAATGCAGAAGTCAACCAGCAATATCACAAGTATCACACCCAAAATGTTTTGCTAAAAATAATTTAAAAATCAACCAAGAAACCAACCAACAGATAACTGCCAGAAGTTGAAACTACATTAGGAAGACATGGGAGGAGGAATATCATCATCTTCTGATGTCAGATGGATCCTGGCTGAAAGCAGAAAATATCAGAAAGATATCTACCCTGTGTCTTCATGACCACATAAACGCATTCAACTGTGTAGACAATAACAAACTAGGAATTGTGAAGAATGGAAATTCCAGAACACATAAATCATGTACATAGACCAAGAGGTAGTTTTGCAAACAGAACAAGGGCAGGATCCCTACATTGATGAAATAAGACTCCTGAAAAATGATGTCACAGATCAAAAGATGCAATATTAGTAAAGATGTCAATTCTCCCCAAACTGGGAAGTTAACTAAATTCTATCAAAATTACAGCAGGATTTTCAACTAAACACTTCATTATAAAACTTAAATGGAAAAGCAAAGGAAGTAGAATACTATTAAAACAATTTACACAGGGCTGAGCCCCGGTGGCGTAGTGGTTGTGCGCGGGACTGTGGCCTCCTACTCCTACCACCGGAAAGCAGTGATGCCCCCCCAAAAAACAAAAAAAACCAACAATTTACACAATCAAATATTATTGTGTTAACTACTATAAAGTACTCATGAACACTGCTACTAATCCAGGTTTTATGTGTTGGGTGACTTACATTTTTCTCCACTCTGTGTGTGTATACATATATACACACATATTTATGGATCTATACACACATACACATATGTACTCACTTGCAAATGACTGTGAAATTGCTCCAAGTATTAGTTTTGGAATTGCAAGTAAAATTTTGTGAGTAAGCAAATTCTCAGGTATGCAATCCCCAAATAAAGATCAACTGTAGCTACAGTACCTAAGAATGTGGTATTGGCAGAGGGACACACAGCTCAAGTGAGCAAACGAGAACCCAGAAAATGACCCACACAAAACGGCCAGATGATTTTTAACAAAGCTACAGGAACGGAAGTCTTTTCAACAAACAGGGCATGCACAGGCAAAAACATGAATACTGACCTCAAGTTTTCACCATATAGGTACATGTGTATTATTTTTTAAGCTCTCAAATGGCATATAAACTTAAATGCAAAACTGTAAATCTTTTAGAAGGAAAAAACAAACACAAAGCTCACAGTCTGGCACAGTGTTCTAAGTTATGACTCTAAAAACAAGATCCACAAAGCAAAGGGAAAAACAAACAGGATATCCGCTCAAACTTAGTCAAAATTTGAAATGCTTGCTCTTCAAAACAGTCTACAATGAAGTCAAAAATCAGACTAGAAGAAAATATGGCAAGGTATATACAAAGAATGTAAACTAGAGTAAGAAAACAATGCAATTCAACACACAGATAGACATTTCACCAAAGCAGTGTGAGAAAACGAACACAAGAAACCATATTCAACATCATTTAAATAGCAGTGGATGGTAAAAGGACCATGTCATACCAGTGCATATCTATTAATATGGATAAAACATTTAAAAACATGACAATACCATATGCTTACAAGGATATAAAGTAAATGGCTCTCTCAGACATTACTGGTGAGATGCGAAATGGCACAACCACTCTAGCAGAGCACAGGAATTGTTTCAAAGTTGTTTTTTTTTTGGGAGGGGCATCACTGCTCTCCGGTGGTGGGAGTAGGAGGCCCAGCCCCACTGCTGGAATCGAACCTCCGTCCCAGTGGGCCGCAGTCCCGCGCACAACCACTACGCCACCGGGGCTCAGCCCTTCAAAGTTAAACATATACTTAACATACAACTCAGAAACCACACTCCTTAATATTTATCCTGGAAAAAATTGGAATGTATGGACAAATGGTGTAGCAGCTCTATTTGTACTCACCAGAAACTAAACCACCCAAATATATTTCAACATGTGAATGAACAATTATTGTGGTACATCCATTGAAGGAATAGACGTGAGCAATGAAACCAAATTAGTGATACATTGGACAATTTCCCCTGGTGTGAAGAGCATTACGCTGAGTGAAAAAAAAAACAAACAAAAAACCCCAAACTCAAATAGACACATGAGTTTATGTTTAATAGTCTCAAAACCATAAAAGTACAGTGATACAAAACCAGTGTTCCCAGAGAATAGGAGTCAATCCTGATAGTGTATCTATTCAAGTAGAATGGCAGTGATTTAAAAGAATGCAGTTATGCATGGTTCAGTGTTACAATGTTTAAGAACTGAAAGCTAGGGCTGAGCCCCGGTGGCGTAGTGGTTGTGCGTGGGACTGCGGCCCACTGGGACGGAGGTTCAATTCCAGCAGTGGGGCTGGGCCTCCTACTCCCACCGCCAGAGAGCAGTGATGCCAAAAAAAAAGAACTGAAAGCTGAAATGTATTCTATACTAAAAAATAAAATTTAGACACTAATTCAGAAGATGACTTGCTGAACACTTGTAAAGAGCAAGCTTAAAGCAGAAAATTAAGTAAACATTAGAGAGGAACAAAGATTAGGATGACAGTACACATCACCAACACAAGGAAGACAATGAAGCATCATCATTCAGAAATCATAAACCTAGAATCCAATAACCAGAAGGAAATAGGAATCAATGGCAAATTAAATAAAGACACTTTTGGACACACGTAACAGCTGGAAGAATACATCAGCAGTAAACCTACACATTAAAAAAATGTGTAGACAGGAAATTATACTCAGTGGAAGAGTTATGAACTTAAAATGGTTAAGAGCATGAAATCTGGCTGAGTCCGGGTGGCGTAGTGGTTGAGTGGGGGGGACTGTAGCCCACTGGCTTGGCAGTTCAAATCCAGCAGCAGCAAGGCGGGGTAGCTCCCGCGACCACCAGAAGGCAGTGATGCCAAAAAAAAAAAAAAAGAGCATGAAATCTACCTAACCAGGTATCACCTGTACAGAATCCATACACGATGCAGTGTTTTTAAAAATGCAGCCCCATCATAGTTTCTTTTAAGTTGCTAGTTGAAGGCTGCTGCTCTATTAATCTTACCTAATGAGATCAGAAATGTGTAATGAATGTGTCAGACAACCAGGAAAACAAAATTAGTATTATAAGCTCTGGTGGAGTCTAATGCTCTGGGTTACAGTTGGCCTACTAACAGCAAGGTCAAAAATTCAAACCTACCAGCTGCTCCTCAGGAAAAAGATGAAGTTTTTTAATTCCATGAAAACGTGAAGTTTCAGAAACCCACAGATGCAGTTCGACTGTCCTACAGAATCAATTTGAGTTGAAATCAACTTGATAAGAGTTTATCTTTTTAAAAAAAGGAACCCTAGTGGTGCTAATCACAAGGTTCATGGCTCAAACCCATGATCCACTCTGAGAGAAAGCGATGAGGCTCTCTCCTCTGTAACCATTTACAGCCTCAGAAACCCTATTATAGAGCCACTACTTAGTGGCAGTGGGATTTTCTAAAGATGTATCTGAATTTTTAGATAAAATTAGGAAACATTTCAATTCTACGTTCTATAAACCACAGTAGAAAATATAATACACCAAAACGTGTCTTTCTCAATTCTAAAATGCCCATAAAAACATACACATGCTTACACACATAGGGCATTACATGTCCTACCATCTGCTTTTTTCCTTTAGGCATTAGAATCTTTACCATCAAGCTTTTTTTTCCCTAACTACACAGCATTCCACCGCTTGGATATCCCCATATTTGAAGTACTAGAATCATTGTTGGATATTTATTTGATTCCTGGGTTTGCCTTAGCATAAACAAAACTACAACAAATACCTTTATACCTACTTCCAAATACCTACTTTTCTGGCTAAGTTTATTATTAGCTTTATTCAGAATGGATTTTTTCCCTTCATCTACCTGCATTTCTTTTTATCAAAGTGGCTATGCAAAAAATAGTGAATGATCACAAAATAAAGGATGAACACTTCAAATTACTACTTAACAGCCCAAACCAAGAGACTCATGATCCTGCTAAGTTGATACATAATCAACCTTAACCACTATAATCAGCATTCCTCTCTCTTCACATCTCAATAATCAGAACAGTTGCAGACACTTTTTACTATAGTCAAATAGTAAACTTTAATAGATTAAAATAATCTACATACGTACTCAGCTATACACACTTACCTTAAAGTCCAGATCTTTTTTCCTTCAGATTTAATTTACTTTTTAAAAGTCCAGATCTTAAAAAAAAACAAAAACAAAACAACTTTCCAACTCTCCAAAAATACTCAATCATATAAAATTAAAACCAGTGAAAATTTAAGTGGTAAAAAAATCCCTATTCAATATGTAGAATCTATGTTTAATCCATTGCTAACCAGTGATATGAACAGATGGGAGAGAGAAGGGATAAACCAGAACAGGAGGAAAAAGCACAGAAAAAGAGAGAACCCAAAAGAAAGTTAGAGAAATAACTTTTAACATTTAAATTCCTTTTAATATTTACTAAGCATTTCCAATATGCCAAATAGCATTAAAGCATTAATTGTAAAATCCTAAATCATTTTTTCCATTAAAGCAGCTGAGGTATCAAGAGGTAATGTAAGATGAAATCGACAAATCTAGAAACACACACACACACACACACCTGTTCCTTGTTACCTTGCTACGCTATTCCACCATTTTTGTCTCTTTCAGGCAAGTCCACAGCTGAGGAAAATACAATGATCTCATCAGTCCTAACAAGTGTTAAGCCGTCTTATTAAAAGCCTCACAAAATGATATGCCCGGAGTCGTGTGGTATACAAAGGTGTTTAATAATCAGACACATGTGAAACTTAAATTTCCAGTTTCTTCACCTGTAAAATGAGGACACAAGGTTTTTACTATGGTGGTTCAATGAGGCCGCGCTCTTAAAAACAGCAACGGAGAGAAGTAGCTCTAAAGACAACTATTCGTAAATTAGTACTAAGGAGGAGACATAAATGGGGAATTTGTAGTAAAAAACATGGACATGATAAAAAGACTCCAATACATAAATGCAATTGGTTCTGCTACATATACTTCTGTGATGGGAATTTAGCTCACTGGCAAGTGGCACACACCTGCTGCAAGTCACCTGGGTCCATCTGTTATTTCCCTTCAATTCAATGTTTCATACCTCCAGGTAACAGAAGGTGACCAGACCATGTGGGCGGGGGGAGTTCCCCTAATAGCCTTCTGAAAGTTAGCCACATGGTGGCTTGGAAGCACTTGGGCAATTCTCACTAATTTTTTGTTGTTGTTGTTGTTGTTGTTGTTGTTGTTGTTGTTGTTTTGGGCATCACTGCCCAGTGGTGGGCGTGGGAGGCCATTTGCTCTTGAAGAGCTACTGCTGGATTTGAACCGCCAAGTCAGTGGGCCGCAGTCCCACACTCCCACCAGGGCTCAGCCCTTCTCCCCAATCTTTATACATTTTATAGCTCGGTCTCCTTCAGTAAACAAATCCTTTTTCTACCTTCTAATGTCAGGTTCTCATCTTTTAAAGTCTTATATTTACTCTAGCTTGAGGATTTTTAGCATCTTTTTAAAACTTTATCATCTATTTCATTAGAATTGTTTTTGTTACTGCCCATTTTTGACCTAATGCTTTTTTTTGGGGGGGGGGGGGCTTCACTGCCCTCTGGTGGGAGTGGGAGGCCCAACCTTGCTCCTGGAGAGCTGCTGCTAGATTTGAACCGCCAAGCCTGTGGGCTGCAGTCCTGCACTCAACCACTATGGCACCAGGGCTCAGCCCCAACCTAACGCTTTTTAAAGTGGTCTTTGGAAACAGATAAGCCCAATGCATTATGTCCTTGATTTCCTGCTTCACGTCCTTGCTGTAGGCAAGGTAGGCACCTGCACATTGCAGGTTGATAATAAATCTTCCTCCAATCCTGATGCACGCTCTCCTTCATATAGTCCAGCTTCTCCAATTTGCTAAGCAGACAAATTGAAAGGATATAACCCTAACGCACACCCTTCCCTATTTTAAACCATGCAGCATCTCCTTGTTCTGGTCAAACAATTGTCTCTTGGTTTATGTAACAGGTTCTGCACGGCACCATTTATATATTCTGAATTCCCATCCTCACTATTAGCTACAGTTTACTATATTCCATACCGTCTAAATGCCTCTTTGCATTATGCAACACAGTAGACATCTTTCTGGTATTCTCTACTTTCAGCCATGTGACTTCAATGACACCCCTCCTCTTCCCACGTCTTCTGTATTCACCTGGAATTTCTGGCAGCTCCCTGCTGTTCTTGCTACAATGTTTAAAGAAGAAACTTCAGCAAAGCCATATGTATGATTAAAAGAATACTCTCCAAATGCTTCCCTATTCTGTTGGGTCATCTGTCTTTGGAATGGGCACAAGTACCAATCTCTTCTAGTGTGTAAACCTGGCCTTCCAAACTTCTCGGCATAAAGGCGTGAGCGCCACGCCCCCTGATGATTATCTCAATGGGGATTCGGGGCAATTCCTGGAGCCTTGTTCTTCAACAGTGTGTGTCTTCAGGGCAACTTGAGACTTTTTCCTTCAGCTGTTATTAGTTGATAATACGAGTGGTCTACAAAATACTTGTGAGAAACAAAACTCAAGAGTAATTTCCACACAAACATTTAAAAAGGCCTATCACACGTGCTGCGTTCTGAAATGGTTAAATGCCAACTAATTACTGTTGGGTACAGGAACTATATATTTTTCACCCCCATCCCCCACCTTGAGATATACCATAAATGTCTTTTGGTTTTCTAACTCTAAGTCTTTGTACCTTTCATTTCAGTGCTTTGACTTCTTGGGTTGTCCTTTGAAATTTTCTGTTCAAATCTTTTATCCTGTCCTCCAGTTGCTTTAGTTTCTTCAAGTTCAAGTATAAGGTTCAGAGTTTTTCGATGTGCCTTTAGTAATCATTTGCATTCTTTATGAGTATGATGCCATCCCACACCTTGTTTGGTGCATCAAATCTATTGTGGAGATAGTCTCTAAATTCAGGTGGAATATACTTAAAAAGTCACATTTTGGTTTCCAGAGGTTTTAAATTTCTTCACCTTTAACGTGAACTTCCACATGGGCAATTTATAATGTTTCCGCAATGACCCTGGTCCTATTCTGACAGATGATTTTGTTGTCTGTTTCCCCAGATTGTCTTTTTTTTTGGGGGGGCGGGGGGGTGGGGGGGTGGGGAAAGCATCACTGCCCTGGTGGGAGGAGGCCCAGCCTTGCTCCTGGAGAGCTGCTGCTGGATTTGAATTGCCAACCCTGTGGGTCGCAGTCCCGCACACAACCACGGCGCCACCGGGGCTCAGCCTCCCCAGATGATGTCAATGAGATTTCTATGTATTCGGGGTGTAGTTGTCATTTATTATTGAAAACAAGGTCTTTGTGTTGAAGTGGCTGATCTTGCAGAATTCAAGCACGCTCTCTAGTATTGTCTCTATCACCAAGGCCATATGTTCCAACTACCAATCCTCCTTGTTCCCAAATTTCCACTCCAATATCCAGAAACTATCAATGCAATTTAGTTTGTCCCATTTCAGAAAACAAATTATAAAAGTCAATAATATTCTCATCTCTGGCATGGGTGGTTGGTGTGTAAATTTGACTAATAGTTGCATTAACTGGTATTCCTTGTAAACATAAGGATATTATCCCTATCACTGACAGCATTACACTTCTGGACAAATCTAACTTCTGGACAGATGTTGAGTTTTGACACCATTCCTCTGTGTCATTTCCAACATAGTAAACCATATGATTGACTGAAATGGCCAATTCCAGTACATTCCCACTAATACCTAGGCTTATCGATGTTTATGCATTCCATTCCATTTTTCATGACTTCCGAGTTTTCTTAAATTCTTAATTCCTAGGTTCTACTTCCTAATTATTAATGGATGTCTGTAGCTGTTTCTTGCTGTGGGTTGTGTCACATCAACTAATGAAGCTTTGCTCCAACCACCATCATTAAAGTAGACTCTATTTTGAAGAGGCAGGTCTTCCTCAGTTTTGAGTGCCTTCTGGCTTAAAGGGCTCACCTTCTGGCACATCAATGTTCTACTGCTATCCATAAGATTTTCAGTGGCTAATTTTTCAGAAGCATCTTCCTTTCTCTTAGTTTGTCTTGGTCTGAAAAATTTGCTGACACGGGTTCACGATGGATGATCCGGTTTGTATTTGAAACAACAGTGACCTAGATGTCAGCAACACATAAGTCACCACAGTATGACAAACTGACAGAGAAGTGGTGAAAAAGGAACAGTGATACAGCAAATTACTCAATGTGGTCTTGGCATGGTCTCTGTGACTCCCACACGATGATCGGGTAGAACCACGCAAGAAAGTTGTGTGGAGTCCACTAAGATTGGGGTTTGTTAACTTGGCTATCCCATAATTCCCTGGATAGGATATCCCATAATTATCTCATAATTCCCAGTGGTCCTCAATTTGCAATCTGATGTAATTATTCTTTAGATTTGGATTGGAAATCCTGATTTCTTTTAATGAGGATAAGGTGATATTTGTTATGATAACTAGTAGGATTAGGGTGGGATGCACTTAAATTTCCACGCTTGCTTCACATCCACAATCTTACAAGAGATATAGAGAGAAATCACCAAGAAGAGATGTGAGACACGTGCATCCTTGGATCCAATATCCCTGCATTGGGAACCACATAGACCCAGGAACCTGGGAGACAATTCTTGGCGAGGTGCTTAGTGGAGCAAGGCACTTATTGTCAGAGCTAAAGAGCTATGTAGCACTTGCCTGAGCAAGGCAGAGGCGGGGTCCGCCCTAGAGTCCAAGGAGGCCACAGACCTGCCAAGGCATGACTGAGGCATCCTAACCCATGAACTGCGTGAGTCTTTCCTGACCTTAAATGGTAACCTGCTACTTCCCTAATAAATCCCATAATCCTAAATTTTGTCTTTGAATACTATGTGTTCATTGCAATAAAATCATCAAAGCCAGCAGAGTGTCATGAGAGGGACAGCTAGTGCAACAACTGATTAAAAAGTTGCTGGAGAGAGGGGCATGTACCTGATCTCCACCTTATAGAAATCTGGTTTTAGGCTCATGTCGATTTCACAACACACCATTTTCACAGGAGCTGATGAAACCAGTTACAAGAAGATCGTGAGTTTGATCAAGTACTATGTAGTCGGGAGGAATTATGGAGAGCCGAATGAAGGTCGAACATGATAGTGAGACCAGGAGGAAAGTAAAAGAAAATATAAGAAAGAATGACTGTAGGAGGCAAAAGACATATAGAGGCATAACTATAGACATGTATATATGCAAATATATTAATATGTAATGATAGGCATATAGGTCTGTGTACATATTTATATTTAAGTATCAAGGTAGCAGATGGATGGACATTCGGTCTCTATTCAAGACTTCCTCAACGTAAGAACTCTTTGTTCTGATAACCTGGCATTCTGTGATGTGTTTACCTTCCCAACATGATCGCTGAAGACAAAATGGGTGTAGAAGCAAGTGTGATGAAGAAAAGTGGATGGTGTTCAGATAGTATAAGATACAGTTTGGGCTGAGCTCCGGTGGCGTAGTGGTTGTGCGCGGGACTGCGGCCGACTGGGACGGAGGTTCAATTCCAGCAGTGGGGCTGGGCCTCCTACTCCTACCACCGGAGAGCAGTGATGCACGCCCCCCCCCCCCCAAAAAAAAAGATACAGTTATCTAGGGTCTTCAAGGCTTGAAATTAAACAAGAAGCCATCTAGCATGGAAGCAACAAAGTCCACATGGAAGAAGCACACAAGCGTGCATGATCACAAAATTTCAATGGGATCAGGTATCAGGCATCGAAAGAACCAAAAAAACACTATCAATGTGAAGAAGGAGGGTCAGAGTGGAGACCCAGGACCCATCTGTAGACAATTGGACATCCCCTCACAGAAGGGTTACAAGGAAGGAACGAGTCAGCCAGAGTGCAGTATAAAACCAACACACACAACATTCCTCTAATTCTTTAATGCCCCCCCCCCCCACTACCATGAACCAGCTCTACCTTACAAATCTGGCTAAACCGGACCATGTACACTGGTATATTAAGAGTATGGGGTCCAGGTCAGATAAAGCCCTCAGAAACAGTAATGATACTATGAGGGTAGGGGGCAGGTGGGGGGAAAAAGGGGGAGAAATGGGGGATTGCAATGAACAACGTAAAACTCCCCCCTCCCTGATGGAACAGAAATGTGGGTGAAGGGAAACAGCAGATGATGTAAGAGATGAAAATAACAATAATTTATAATTTATCAAGGGTTCATGATGGGGGGAGAAGGGGAGGGAAGAGCTGGTAACAAGGACTCAAGTAAAAAGAAAATGCTTTGAAAAGAATGACATGCACAAATGTGATTGAAACCATAAGACACCCTAATAAAACAATTTAAAAAAATGGTGTTATATAACTTATTAATGATCCGCTGAGTTAAAGACAAAAATAGATGAAGTGAAAAGTAGAAACAATATGTTGTATAAAATTAAATGCTATATAAATTAATACAATGTTTCCTTTAATAAATTGGAAAACCTAGTAAATA
The DNA here is from genome assembly GCA_004026705.1 of Nesogale talazaci. Classification (NCBI taxonomy): domain Eukaryota; kingdom Metazoa; phylum Chordata; class Mammalia; order Afrosoricida; family Tenrecidae; genus Nesogale; species Nesogale talazaci. The sequence goes on from PVJH01003241.1 coordinate 15,268, forward strand.
TAGTGCTGGGGTCCAGCTCCAGTTATACAGATTTCTATTAGGAATGCTAAGCTAACTCAAGTGTGCAAATTCTGGTTCTAACTAAACAGAATTTCTAAAAACGAATTTAGATTACTTTCTATTTCAAAGTTGGCTCATATATGCAAAAATGAAAATACAATTCAACTTATTGCTCTTATATAATTGTAAAATCAAAACAAATCGACAAACTAAACACAAATGAAACTATCAATGTTAACGTGACATATGGCAGCACATACAATGGCTGTTCTGCCCCATCGCCGACCACGAGACTGAGTTCCACTTCTACTTCTACCACCCCACTCTACACATTGTCCATCATGCCGGCATTTACCCTGGGGACCAAACACCACCCACGCGTTAAACTCAATCTCTTTGTTCTCATTAATCAAATGATTTAACTGGGTATGAAAGCATTTAAAAAAGAGTACTTAAATGATGTTCTTGATTATGAGGTAACTTATTCAGGTCGCTCAAAAGTAAATGAAAAAGAAAACAAACCCCCCAATTGGGAAATATTTGTTTTTACTTCAGTACACAGTGGGCAGTAAAGAGATATTTAGAAGTGACAAAATCACAAGAAGAAGTGCACAAATAATAGTAAGATTTTGAACTTAACTCCTCTAAATACTGGAAAGTCTGCACCTAATTTCAGCTTGATTGTGATCTGTTACAACATAGTGATGTCTGCTGCTGTCAGGCAAAAGGTTATTTTTCTTTCTACTGGATCAAAAAGCTTGCCATTTATTCTGGTCACTGGAACAGAAAGTATATAGCCACTATTTTCTACCATTGAAGAGCCCTGGTGGTGTAATGGGTCATGCATCGTCTACTAAACACAAGGTCAGCAGTTCAAAACCACTTCTGTGAGAGACAACATGATCCTTTCCATTCCCATAAAACCCAGAGAGGCAGTTCTATACTATCTTACAGGTTCACTAAAAGTCGGAATGGAGGGCTGAGCCTGGTGGCGTAGTGGTTGAGTGCAGGACTGCAGCCCACTGGCTTGGCAGTTCAAATCCAGCAGCAGCAAGGCTGGGTAGCTCCCATGACCACCAGAGGGCAGTGATGCCCCCCCAAAAAATTTTAAAGGAAAAAAAAAGTCGGAATGGACTCAATGATAGTACAAGACATGTATATTATATATAATCCCTCAAAATTCTGAGGCTGGAAAAATTTTTTTTAAAAATTCTGAGGTTGGGGGCTGAGCCCCGGTGGCGTAGTGGTTGTGCGCGGGACTGCGGCCCACTGGGTTGGAGGTTCAAATCCAGCAGCAAGACTGGGCCTCCTACTCCCACCACCAGAGGGCAGTGATGCCCCAAAAACAAAACAAAACAAAAATTCTGAGGGTGACGCATACATATATCCAGTTTTACTTCAAGAAGAAAATTACTTTTACTTAAATATTCTTTATTAAATCCATCAAAGGATTAAGATCCCAATAAATCTTATTTCCTAGACAAACTATAGCAAATGTTGATTAAATGTTAGATGCAAGTTACGTACCATGTATCACAAAAGGTATGCCTACGATCTACTCTTTGTGGAGATGATGGATTAAGACAAGCTACTCAAGTTACTTATTAATAGCAATCTATCATTTTAGAAGTTACTATTGCAATCATGAAATGCTGGCAAAACTAAAACCATTTTAAGTTTTGACGATTATTAATAATGAACACTGTGTACATGTATCCAATAGGTAGGTACCACTTGCCTGAATTTTCCATAGCAAAATTGTGTAATTCACAAATGTAGAATGTGAAGGATATGAAAAAGACACCCAAGAATTTTGAATTTCTTTTAGTCAATGAGATCACATCACTTTCTTCTATTTTTAAAGTATACTTATGATAGTCTTGTTTTTGCATTTTTTTACATTTTTTTTGCATCACTGCCCTCTGGTGGTGGGAGTAGGAGGCCCAGCCTTGCTCCTGGAGAACTGCTGGATTTGAACTGTGATAGTCTTATTGAGATATAATTCACATGTCCTATCAGCCATCTAAAGGAAGTGTACAAGTTTTTTTATATTCAGATATAGATACAATAATAAACATGACTCCATTTCTGCCATTAATGGCCAACCTTCAGATTTTATAGGGAAGCAGACCGAATTAAGCAGCCAAATGAACAATAAACATATGAAAAGTCTTAAATATCAGATATGGGCAAATGCAAATTTAAACTGCCATAAACCGTCCCTAACTCTCCCACCAAAATAGTCAAAATTGAAAAGCCTGCCAAGACTATATAAGGAATGTCAGTGGGGCTGTTGAGTAAGCACTGGACTGCTAACCATAGGTCTGTAGTTCCAACCCACCAGCAGTTGGGGTGGGGTATGTGTGTGTGAATATAAAGAACCTTCCAGGGAGCTGGAAATAAGTCTATTATCTTGATCTGAATGGTGGTTATGCAGATGTCATTTGTAAAGTTTTTAGCAAGCTCTACTTAGCCAACAGCCTATGAAGTGAATTCAAGGATCACCACCGACTCGTAGCCAGGGGATGATTCTGTGCTGATAGAACCGCTTTTGTCTTGCACGTTTTGAAGTCTAGGTTTAGCTTTAAGAAGACTGTGCTGCTAAAATGTAACATATATGTACTTTATTTAATGAGATATATCTCAATTACTTTGTGATTATGTGTAGCAGATACATTATTCAAACACATATCCAACATTTCTTGTGATCCAGTGACCTTGGATGTTGCTGAAATTCTTTTCAGAGGTCAGAGTTGCCCAAATCAACTTCACATTTGCAACGTCACTGTCATTCTCTCCAAGGTGTACAATGAACTCCTCTAGAAGTCATAATGTCACAATAGACTTATGGCAGAAGTAGTTATCTTCAATTAACTCCTCTAGAAGTCATGATGTCACAATAGACTTATGGCAGAAGTAGTTATCTTCAATTAAGCCAAATGAAATTTACAAAACTAAAATACCACTTTTATCACTATTTTTTTCAGGGAGGAGTTAGTTTTCATAAAAATATTCATCAACACATGCAGTGAGTTTTGTTACTTTTAAATCCTCAAGTTTAAATCTAAATTACGACGAATAAGTATTAATAGCTATAATCCCATATGAGCAAACGTTTTTGGGGACTGGTAACTCACAAATATAAAGAGATCTTAAGTAACAAATTTGAGAAGTGCTGGTCTCAGAAGTATATAAAAGTGAACTTCTTTTGCTAGTGTTCAGTGGTGAAAAATGAGGTGCCAACATTTTGTCTGAAACCATCTGTGCCAGACATTGAAAATTACTACTATATTTATCTGCATATTTTCATCTTCAATTCAGAAGGAAACAAAACAATTTGTCCTGAATCTTACTTTCTCTAGCAGACTGTATCACTTTTTAGCAGCAGCATTATTCTTAAAGCTCAACCTAGATTGTGAAACTTACCAAAGACAAAAGCTGCTCGACCACCACACAACCTTTAGCTATGAGTCTGTGGTGGGCCCTAAGTTCACTTTATAGGCTGCTGGCCAGACAATATACCCAAAGAATGCTCCCAGACTGACTTCAATACTCCTCTCTCCTGGTACTTTTACATCCAACAGCTTCTAAGTCCGTTAACTCATGTTTTACCTTCACTTGAAAATTTCTCAGACTCCAGTTTTTCTACATCTCCAGGGATAGCAAGAGCAGTTGTAATAGTGCAGCGGGTTGAGGTGTCAGCTGTTTGAATCCACCAGCCACTCTAAAAAAAAAAAAAAGGAAAAAAATTACTTTATGCACCTGTAAAGATTTACAGCCTCAGAAACCCAAAGGGGCAGTTAGTTCTACTATGACCTTATAGTGACAATTTTTTAAAGTGATAAAATAATACCTCCACGGAGCACTTACAGTTAACACTCTCTGGATGCAGATTCTAACCCTTCTGAGTGAGATGTGCTTTAACAATCTCCCCATTAGGTAGGAGTTAGGAAGGAGCCTTACTGGCACTGTCAGGTAAGCGCTTGAGAAAGTAAACATTTTCAAGGACTGCACTTCTAGGTTCCTCCTCACAGTTCCATCTCACACATCCCTCTCCTTGCCCTACCTTAGCAGGCTCCAAATCAACAACGCTCTCAGTTGTTTTCAGAGTTGGAGTCAACTTGATGGCAACTTGATAGGAGGGGGCTTCAAAAAGTTCTTGGGGAAAACGTAATTTAAAAGGTAGTGGAGGGGCTGAGCCCCGCGGGCTTGGCAGTTCAAATCCAGCGGCGGCTCTCAGGAGCAGCGCTGGGTAACTCCCACATCCACCAGAGGGCAGTGATGCCAAAAAAAAAAAGGGTAGTGGATTTTTCCCACAATTTTTTTGAAGGCCTCTTCTATGCTACAAAACCCACTGTCATCAAGTTGAATGTGATTCATTGCAAGAGCACATTCAATATGACTGGTGTTGATTATCTGGGGTTATTTTATTAAAAATAGGCCAATATTGTATATAGGCTGTACACACCTCCTTTCTTTCATATAGTGGTTTCCTTGAAAATGTGATAGAAGTATTCCAATGTGGAATAACTGACACACATTTTGAGGATTTTTACTCACTCCTAGAGGTCAGGGAAGTATGATAAAATCCCCAAATTAAGTCTCATCTTTCACATAAAGGCTCTACTACTAGATTTGCAATATTTAATTCCTGTTTCATTATAATCACTTCATTATGGAACAAAGTTAACTAACTTAACCAAAGAGCACAACCTAAACTCAGGAAGGCTAAAAAGTGATGCCTCATCAGTTCCCACTGTCTGAAGAATATTAAGCATGAGACCTACCACTAGTGTTCTTCTACAACCCCCCCCCTTTATTTTCTTTCAGCTTTCTGCTCATTTTTGTAAGAACAAAATAAAACTGAAATTGCACATAAACGCACAAGATACTGATGGACAAATACAGCTAAGCTGCTGACAGGTAGAGAATATCTCTTAGGTTGCAAAAAAAAAAAAAAGAGCAGCCTTTTCATCAGCTAATGCACGCAAGTCGGCACTGACGGAAGGGGAGTTTAGATCAGCAGATCGTGCACAGAAATGGAGATGATACGAACGTATCACAGCTGAGGCCTCGCTAACATTTAAAACAGGAAGCAAATCCCTGTAGGAACCAGAACTCCCAGAAGACTTTTGAGACACAATCACTCAAACTTTACACACAACTGTAATATGCACTCATCTAGCTTCCCAGTTCGCAGATTCAAGAGAAGACTGCACCACAACTGACAACAATGAAAAGAATTGTAAGCGCAACATCACAAACATACACACTAAGATAAAACTTTATTAAAAAGCTTTAAACCAGCGTCCATTGCAGCACATTTTTCAACGGCCAAAGGTAAGAGAACCACCAAAATGTCCACCAACTGATGGATGGCTTAACAGAATGCGCTTTTTATATATATCATGCGTTATGCAACCCAAAAGAAAACTGAGCTCCTGACGTATGTCCCATATATTATTCTACTCTCACTTACAAGGAAGCAGCAAATAGATAAACCAAAGCTTATCAATGGTTTCCAGGGTTAGGAGTGAAAGGGGGTGTTTTCAGTGGGGGCACTGAGCTCTGGTGGCCTTGAAATGCTCCCCACGACGTTGGCATAGTGACCTCACCAGTTACTGCACAAGGGAAAGATGAGACTCTCTACTCCTATAGAGATTTTCGTAAACTTGGGAGTTTATTTTTTACATGGAACTTATAGAATATCGTGGATGAGTACAGTGATAGTGGTGACACAACATGAAATAGATAAACTGTCACCAAGCTGTAAACATGGAAGTTGCTGCATCCGTTAGGATATCATCCCCACTGAAACAAAACAAACAAGAAAACTTAATTCAAAAGTGCCAAGGCCCTTTCAATGCATATGTAAATCTCAATAGCAATGAACGTGAAAAGTCACAGGCTTTTCATAATGCTTATGACTAGCCCTAGCAAATGAAAAGAATTTCCTAAAACACGATATCAAAAAAAGAACAAAGCTAAGTAACTGGGAAGGTATAAAACCTGTAAGAAGAACTGGGATATTCAAATTAAGTGGAGGAAAAGGGTGGTATGTGTGTGTGTGTGTGTAGAAAATTAAGTTGATAATTATTTTAAAGGAGTCCTGGCAACGTAGTGGTTAAGCCTAGGGCTGTGATCTGCATGGTCCACAGTTCAAAACCACCAGCTCCTCTTGGGAAACACTGTGCTTTCTTATTCCTGTAAAAGAGTTAGTCCTGGAAACCAATTGTGTGTGTGTGGGGGGGGGGGGGGGGGGGTGTAATTCTGAGTCAGCACTGACTCAATGGCAGCAAATCTGGTTTTGGTTTGAGTTATAATAAAATTAACTTCATGATAAGAATTTTCACAAGTATTAAAAACAACAACAACTAAATCTAGTACCTAAAAAGACAACAGGAGTGGGAGGGCATAAGTAGACGCATCAGACGTGAAAAATTACTGGTTCGTGAACTGATTAATTGATTAGAACCTTTAATTCAACACCAGAAATGGGGGAAAAAAAGCATTCACTCAAAAATGTGCATCACTGCTTAAGTGAAAAATTAAAGGTAATCGACAAGACCATCAAGGGAAAATTAAATAATCAATTCATTTAAATGAATTATAGGCCCAGAAAAAAACATTCATGGAAAATTTTTATACACTGGGGAAAAGCTGTGCCTACAGTATTCCCACCCAATTAAAACAATAATGAAATAGGATGAAAATATACCTATTCAACAACATGGTTGCTTCCACATAGTGGAAATAATAAAGGCACTCTGCTTTCATTCTCTCATGTTCCCCTAAATGTGTTCTTACAGAACTCTATTTCATAGCCACATAAAAATTATAGAGAAAAAAAATCTTTATTTACAGATGATTTTATAAAAATAAAAATCTATATCCCTCAAGACAGGAGCCCTGATGGCACAGTGGTTAGTTAAGTGCTCAGATGCGAACCGGTCAGTAGTTTGAATGCACCATCCATTTTACAGGATAAAGATCAGGCCGTCTGCTCCTATAAAGATTTTCCGTTCTTGCAAAGCCTATTAAGGTAGTTCCCCCTAAGGTTGCTGAGTCAAAATCAACCTGAAGGTGGTGTATTTGGTTTGGATTTTCCAGAGACATCAAATGAAGGACTACTGTTATATTTGCAATGCTTCCAGTTTAGCCTTCCTTTAATATGAATCTGAGAAACACCACTAGCATTCTTTCAAAATGATGTCCTTTGTCTCTCAGATGCTATGTCCTTAAAGCAGGGGTCCTCACACTGCGGCTGGCTAATGGCCATTTATCCAGCCCGTTGGGTTTTTTTTTTGCCGCCATCCTGCTTAGCAGCCAACTCATCCCAGGCTGGCAGTGAATTTGCTCATAGTTTTTTTGGTTTGTTTTTTTTTTTTAAACTGTAGTCCAGTCCTCCAACGGTCTGAGGGACACTGAACTGGCCCCGTTAAAAAAGTATGAGGACCGTTGTCTTGAAGGATTTGCAAAAATCAATTACACGCAGATAGTTTATGTTAAGAATTTTGTTTCACTCACCTTGGATCCCCGTCACCTGGAATGATAACCCATTAACACCAAACCAATTGCCCTAAAGTCGATTGGAACTCACAGTGACCCTGTGGAACAGAACAAAACTGTTCCCAATGGGTTTTAAGACTGTCATCTTTATAGAAACAGAATGTTGAACCTTTCTCCCCCCACCCCGTGGCTGGTTAGCAAGCACTTTAAGCACGGCACTGTCAGAGCTCCTACCTGGTGCAATACCTGGGTACATAACAGGAATTTAGTATGCAGTTGTTACACTTAAAAGTAAAAGATAAGTGACACAATTCCAGAAATGTAAGTGATAGAGAATCCTAATACCTACACAAGTTAACTCACCATCAGTAGTTCAAGATTAGGCAATTTGCTGGAAATGCATGTTCTGCTGTTCCACACTTTCAAGTTCTGAGGGCAGGGTCCCAGCAAGCCATTTTAACAAAGCCTCCAACTTTGAGTAGTCATGGCTCTTAACTAGGGCTGGCAGACTCTGCTTGGCCAACTAAGTTCAGCCTTCCTGTTTTTGCTTAGTCCACAAGCTAAGCAAGGTTTTCATATAGGAATATGCGCAATAAATTTGATGAGTACACTTAAGTTTAAACCCCAACTAAATACACTACTTATTCCTACCCCAAAGCATTTTGTTCCTTACAATAAACCTGCATTACAAAAATTACAATCATTATACTTTTTAAAATTTTATTAATAAAAATTCAGCTCATATCCTCAGTTTTGTCTCCTTCCCCACAAAAGCAAAAATATAAGGATGTTTCAAAGGTCATGGCCAAACCCCATTACCTTTTCATTCTATTTTCCCACAATCTTTTTAAAAGAGCCACGTATTTACTATTTGACCTTTTATATAAAAAGTTTGCTGATCACTTTTCTGCACCTTGGAGGGGTTATCAGAGAAAGCAGGCCATTTTTCCCATACTACTTTGATGAGCGACTATAAATGCTCTCTTACGCAGCGGTCTAATAAGAGGGAATTTTTCCCATGAGCTTTCTGAAACCCCCTGGTTCTAGTCCAACTCAATTGACTGAAAGGAAAGAGCGCGATAACCTTACAGCTCTCAATAACCAGGAACGTGAACTGGAAGGAAAAGAAGCTCAAAGAGTTGGGAAAAACTACGCAAACCTCCCATTTTGGTGTCATACTTTCTTCTCTTCCTAATTCAGTCTCCAGTATAGAATCGAATCCACTATCTGTGACTCCCAGTTTAAGATTATCCCAAGAACATCAATTCCTTTGACAATGGTTAATCAACATATTCAACTTGTTCAAATTTAATTATACTTGATTCAATGGTAAAAGAAAGGAAAACTCTAATGTAAAGAGCTTTAAAATTAAATACCAATGCTGTGCAGGCAGTTCTAGCTATTGAAAGTCTCATACTGCTTCCCGATCCTGATTTTTGCCAATCAAATACTTATTATAAACAAGATTATTCTAGGAGCTCTGTTATACATAAAAATAAAACAGAATGCCTAATTTTTCCAACAAGTTCATCGCACTCAAAGGAAATTTGAGTGTGACTACAAAGAAAAATCCAGAGGATTTAGTAAATATGTGCCATATTATGATAAGAAAGAACTTCATGCAAGACAGTTTATTGACTGCATGATATCTTGGCCAAATTACCTCATTCTCTGAGCCATTTTCCTCAAAAAAAAAAAAAAAAGTTTGACTAGCTCTAGATTCCTTTCCATGACTGCTCATAAAAGACCAGCTCAGTTTTGGCCATCCAAACAGCAGAGAGGATTTTTAAAGCCAAGAAATAAACCATAGAGAACATCCTATGTTGAAGTGACTCTCATTCAATCGTTACTGAGGATGATCTAAATGCCAGGCACCTTCTAGGTGCTAGAGATTTATCAGTGACTTAGGATCTTGAGTCTGATCAGATGGGTGCCACCAACCTAAAAGATAGAATTTAGGGGACAAAAATTAATCAAAGCAACTAACAAAAATAGAACTCTAAGCAGTGGTTGTGTGCGGGATTTTGGCCCACAGGGTTGATGGTTCAAATCCAGCAGTAGTTCACCAGGAGCAAGGCTGGGCTTCCTACTCGCACCAGGGTCGTGATGGGGCGGGGGGGAGGGGGGAGTAGAACCCTAAGAAAGAAAGATACAAATATGGATTTACAGAAAAGGAAGAGGTGATACTAATGTTTCTGGCCCCAAACTGCTATTAAGTATAACTATTCCTAAAACCAATATGCAACTTAATGAAAAGTATCAGTTTCTACCATACTTGACATTTGGGGCTTATTGTGAAAAGTTCAGAATGTATCTCTTTACTAGTTTACATTGTATATTGCTGTTACTTACTCAGATCAGTTAAGTCAGTTAGGTGTATTTTTTTCTAACAACTTAATTCCGTCTCTTTAAATGAGGAGTCTGTGTGAGTAAAAGAATCAGAGTACTATAGCTAGCAAGGGCTTTGGAGTTCAGCTCATCCAACCCATCTCCTACTCCATCATCTCTAGGACAAAATAAAAAGGGAGTATGTGGGGATCATTTTTTTTTTAAATGATCAAAATCACCTGTTGCGGTTTTTCTCCGCCACAAACCGATTCCTAACTTTCACCCCAAACTTAACTCAATTAGTAATTACAGACAGACATACTTAGACATCTACAGCCTAAAAGTTTCTCAGGTGACTCTCATACGCAACACAAAATATGTTGAGAGACTGAGAATAGAAATTTGCTCTCAAATATGTATATAGTATATAACAACAACAACAACAAGCCAGGGTCACTGAGTCTATTCCAACTGCTAGTGACCACAGACCGAGTTTCTAAGTAGCCAGCCCCATCTTTCTTCCAGGGGGGCTGGCGGGCTTGAACTGCTGATGTAGTAATTAGCAGCTCACAACTTACCTGACAGAGGGCTGGCCAAGTATTTGCATATGCACACATGCCCACAGTTCTACCAAGAGCACATTTGAAGAATAAACCTAGATTAACATACCTCAAAACGTTTTTTTCCCCCACATTATTCCTTAAAAGTATTTTATATTCATCATAATCACATGAAAATGCACAGTAATAAATAAATTCAAACCCCAAGGCACATGAGAAGTTTCAGAAGTTCCCCAAAGTTTTCTGTCCTTTTATTTTTAAGATCGTAGTCCTATTTCTTTAACAGAAAGATCTTTGGGACATCTCATTCATAGATTGAACTAGGTTCCCCCCCCCCTTTCCTTTCTCAATATGGAATTAGCCCAACAGACCAAATCAATCGTCATCACAATTCTATCAGCAGTTCTCAACCTGTGTCTTGAGACCCCTGGGGGGAGGTGTGGAATGACCCTTTCACAGGAGCGGCCTGATTCATCACAGTAGCAGAATTAGTTATAAAGTAACAACGAAAACAATTTTATGGTTGGGGGTAGGGGCACCACAACATGACGAACTGTATTAAAGGGTCTCAGCATTAAGGAAGGTTGAGAGCCACTGCTATCTAGGGTCTCTGAGACTGTAAATCCTGAGAAAGGAGATGACCTCTCATCTTTCTCCCAAAGAGTAGCTAGTAGGTTTGACCTTGTGGTTATCAGCCTAATACTTACCAGACAGTACCCTTAGAGTTTTTTAATAGACCAAAAGGATTTTTTAAAGAGAAATACCAAACACGTAAATGTTACCGCTATTTCACTCCTTCAATAAGTTATCAATCAATACCATAACTGCTACTAGTCCTAAATTAAATCCTTCGTTTTGAAAAGCTTTATGGAACGTATAAAGTAAGCCCCAGCTCAGAAATCTCAAACTGATCCAAATTTCACATGCTATTAAATGTTCTTGTCTGAGATGATTTAAATAAACAACTGGAAAACAAATGCCAGAAATCTGCATCTTTTAGTAATATTGACTAACATTTTAGTCATAAACAACCCCATCAACTAAAATATCACCCTGGATATGTTGGGAGACATCTGCAAGGGGAAGAACCTTATTTTGCTGCAAATTGGCCAATCAATATATTTTCCAAATCGCTATTTTGATCGTTTGAAAAGCAAAGCAAAACAAAACCTAGAGCTACTCTGGTACAGAGTACAAACCCAAAGGTTTTCCATGCTGAACGAACAGTCATCATCTGTATCCTTTCACTAACGCGGCCCAACAGTTGAAGCGCCATCAATCAATACCCCTAAGACATCATCCCTTATGCTAACAATGGCGATGACATTATATAAGGAAATTAATGAAAACTGCTCAATGCTGGCACACAAGGTTCCAAAACTGCTAATTATACTGATAAACGAAAATAGGGAGGAAAACCTATTTATCCACTTGAAAGATCTATAAAAACATGCCATTAGGAATAATCGTAACTGATTGTTATTATATAAAAAAGAATCACCATCTGCCTTTTCTCAACTTTACACTGATTCTCAATTATGACAGTTCTTGAAATATACCTTTGACCAATCTCAGTATCTGATCCGTTAGCCAGTCTCTGGGTATGAAACCAAAGAATCAGTTTGGTTTGGTTCCATCTTGAACTCCCCCCAGATTTCTAAAGTGCAGTTGGGTTGAGGTCCACTGCATTAACCCTTTCACATGTATTAGTGCTATTTGGTAATAATTATGATGGCTTATGGGGATTTGGGGGGGAGAGGGAGCCAATATCTGAAAACAAAAGAAAAATATTTCAAAATTCAGAGCCCATACCAACAAAATACTGTTCTTTAGACAATAAAAATCAACTTGCTCAATGATGACAGGATACAAATCTCCCACCCCCAGTTCACTGCCCCCAAACTTCGAACCAGAAGGCTAATAATCTCTCAAATCACTTTTTTTTAACCTGGCTTCAAAAATTATTGATTTGACTATTAACATGCTGAAATAAAAGCCTAAATATCCATAGTTTTTAAATTATCATATGAAAATAAAGATAGACTAAAGAAAACTTGCACTCCTTTAACTATTCATGAACCAGATGAATGGACAATTCATGACATTCTTTTCCAACATCTGCAAAATTATTAATACCGTGTCAAAAAAAATGATCTTTAAGAATGTATGGGTGAGGGGGAAAAGTTCCTCTTTTTGAGGTAAGGAAAATACATTTCGATATCACAACAGAAAAAGGATCCAATATATTCTCTTAAGGAATGCACCACGCGATTTCAAGAAAGTGGTGGAAAGTAAAATCTATCCTTCAAAGTTACTTCTAGAAGGACGTAAGCTCCTCACATATAATGTTCTTACTATTATATAGCCCCCCCCCGAAATTTTTTTTAGAAACCACCAAGGTCAGCAAAGAAAAAGCAGCCCAAGAATATTAAGAATTTGAACGGCTAACTGCCAAAATATGAAAAGAAAAAAAATTAGTGGAGAAAGATACGCATATAGTCCCCAAGTATAACATTTAGCCAGAGCAAAACATACTAAGATACATATTTATATTTAACCTTTTCATGAGTTCACCCTTGAAACGCCTATTCCAAGTATCTCCAGGCCTTAGTTTGGCTCACATACTGAACAATAAAGCTTAACGGATGTGCATTATATGTAAGTCCATGCACATTCTTGTAAACTGTGAAGTTGAGAAAGGGCAGATGGTGATACTTTGTGTATTTAATAAATCTTTAAAAACTTGGGAGGCATCTGCTAAAACCAAAATGGCAGCCCACTGCGCATCAGCAGGCCACGCGACCTAAAAGCCAGCTTATAGTTTCTCTAGATTCAAACTCAAGTGGACTCGTAAGAGAGCCAGCCTAGTCCCTAAGTAGTTGCTACCACATAATCACTACTAAGTGGGCCTAATGAATTCTAAGACAGGTTAAGTACCTGCCGAAGTAAAGTTTCCTAAGCAATCGAGCTCCAATTTTCCTGCAGCTACGTGAAGGTTTGCAAATGTTAACATGGATTTAGGAACCTGGGTTTTTTCCGGGCCAGGAGGGCTACACACATTTCCCTCACAGAAACAAACAAACAAACAAACAAACCCGACCCGACTATGGACAGTTAAATCATCGACGCCCTCCCAGGTGGAGTAGTTAAGCTGCGAGCCCTAGAGTGGCAGTTCGAACCCACCAGCCGCTCCGAGGGATAAAGACAGGGCTTCTGGACTCCCACAGTAAACAGTAACATTAACAGTTACAGTCACGGAAACTCACAGGGGCAGTTCAACCCTGCCTTTCCTATAGATCGGATCGTCACGAATCGGTATCGACTCCATGGCAGTAAGGGGTCCCTACATCTCCCTCAGCTAAAATTCAAAGGCAAATCAAAAGAAATAACCCACACCTGTAAAGTAAATGGCACTGGGGGGCAGTCAATTCACGTTGGAACTAGAAGTATGCCTCCACCTACCTCACCCCAACCCCCCAGCCCCTGGAAAAAATTTATTTTCCTTCCAACAGTTAAGATGTAAATACGGCACTTCGCACGCGAAGCCTACTGTAAACCCTAAAAATCCCCAGGTTCAGTTCCAGTGGCCACAGAAATCCCTAGAAATAGCACCAAACGCCCATCCACCTGCTCCCTTAACAGTGCAACTTCAGGTCTGACAATGAATGAAAACACCCCATTTCTCCCACGCGAAGCCCGCAGCCGGACTGGCAAAGGCTTGCTCCCCACATCGCACACCTAGGCCGGCGGGGGGTGGGGGGGCGAGTCCCCCCGCCCCACTTTTCTTTGCACAGACAACTGAAAACAGCAAAGGTGGTCCCCGGGCAAGGGAGTTCGGGGAGCGACGCCGGCCTGCAAGGCTCACTCCCGACCCCGGCCCCCGGGCGCCTACAAGGGGGCGAGGGCTGCGCGCAGCAGGGCGCTGGGCCGGCCCCGGGCGCCCGGACCGCGGCGCGGGGAGCGGCGGCTTCTGGCGGGCGGGTCGGGGAGGCGGCGGCCTGGAGAACCAGGGGTGGAGGTAGGGGCCTCTGCGTTCCGGCTCCAAATCACTCCACCTCAGTAATGGCGTTTGGTGTCAAGTGGAACGCGACTGGGGCGAGTGGGCGCCAGGGGCCCCGGGCGGCGACCCCCCGGCAGCGGGGGGGCCCCATGGGGGGGGGAGGGAGCTGGCCGCTGTGCCCCGAACCTCCATCCTCACCCCCCCGCCCGACTCCCCACTCCTCGCCGCCCCAGACAGGACGGGAAGAGGGAGGAGGAGGAGGAGGAGGACGACGACGACGACGACGACGACGAGGAGGAGGAGGGACGAAGCCGTCAGCCATTTTCCCTTACAGCCCAAAACACAGCCACGCTCCCGGGACGCCGGCTCGACAAGGAACCGGCCCCGAGCCGCGCGCGCCCGGCCGGCCGGGGGCGGCCACGGGGGCGCGGGAAAGCCCCCCGGGCCGGCCGGGGGCCCCCCGCGAGCGCATGCACACCCCCCTGGCCCCCCTCCCTCCCCTCCAGCTGGTGGCCCCGCGAAAGCGCGGCGCCCCGGCGCGAGTGGCGACTCACCGCACGACGCGGAATCTTTCCAGAAGCGGGGCACGCGGAGGCGGGCGGCGGGCGGCCAGGCTCAGTCCCGGGACGAGGCGGTCCCTCGGTGCATGCCCGGCCCGGCCGTGACGGGTGATCAACTGTCGAGGGCCCGCGGGGACGGGACGAGGGGGCTGCAAACGAGCTCGGGTATTTGTTGCTCGCGGCGCCCGCCCAGCCGCAGCGGTGACCGCGCTCGCCTCCTCCGCTTCTGCCGACGGCGGCCCTCTTCCCCCAGGCCGGGGAGCTTAGCTGAGCGCAGACGGGCTCCGGGCGGTGCGTTCCTCCTGCGTCACCTCCTCCTGCTCCTCCTCCCGCAACGATGGCTTCACCTTCCCCTGGTCAACGCCGCTGTCCCCCCGCCAGGCCCGGTCCCCCTGCAGCAGCTACTCTGCCGACACAAACACCGGCGCAGACGCGGCCGCCTCCCGTGACGGAGAGGCGGCAGCGGCGGGAGGGCGGGCTCCCGCGAGGCCCGGGAGCGCAGCAAGTCGGGGAGGGGCTCCGCGCGGCGGAGGCCCGGACGGGCAGGGTGCGGAGAGGTTGCGGCTCCGGGCGGCAGCACCGGGCTAGCTTCCGCAGCCGCGGGCTCCTGTCCTCGTCAATATGGCGGATCTGGCCCACCCCCAAAAAATAAAAGCAAAAAACCGCCCGGCCGGCGACGGCGGGGCCAGCGGCGGGGGCGGCGGGGCCAGTGGCGG